>APFE030505865.1:0-30567 GCA_000404065.3 Pinus taeda
AGTCCCCATGCAAGAAGGCAGATTTAACATCCATCTGATGGACTTCCCATTTTAAAGAGGCAGCAAGGGAAAGAACAAGGCGGATGGAGTTCATTTTGGCAACGGGGGAAAAGGTTTCAGTATAATCAATGCCTTCAACTTGTGAAAATCCCTTAGCAACAAGTCGAGCTTTATGTTTATCAACTTTCCCATCTGGCCCATACTTGGTTTGTTAAACCCATTTGCATCTAACAAGTTTGCGTCCCTTTGGTAGAGGAACAAGATCCCATGTATCGTTTGCCAATAATGAACGATATTCTTCATTCATAGCTGCGTCCCAATCTGGATGGCCTGAAGCTTATGCAAAGGTGTCAGGATCATAATTTGCTGAGGCTTGAGCCAGTAAAGAAGAGGCTCTATCGAACTGAGAACGTGTACGTCGCTAATCTATAGGATCACCGGCAAGATCACCTGCTGCATCCCGAGTAGCACAGACCCATTTTGGAAGTGGAGGAGCTGAAGGAGGATCCTAAGAAGGTGGGGGAGGATTTTCATCCTCGCTTTCATCATATGAAGAAGAAATATGTTCAAAAGTAGAAGAGATAGAGAGAGGTGGCACATTCACCGAACTAGGCTCGTAGGCCGATATATTTTCATCAAACTTTACATCTCTTCTAATGATAACATTTTTGGACTTAAATGGTATAAGTCTATATCCTTTGACATCTTAGAATATCCAACAAAAATACATTTTTCACTCTTAGGTTCTAAAGCTTTATGTTTCTCATCTGGAATATGGGCCCATGCTTCACTTCCAAAAACACGAAAGTGACTCACATCTGGTTTAATTGAGCTCCATGCTTCTTCAAGAGTGATATTCTTTAAAACTTTAGTAGGAGTGCGATTTATTATGTATTTGCACAATTAATTGCTTCGGCCCAAAAACTAAGACTGAGTCCTTTAGATTGCAGCATACAACTAGCCATTTCCTTTAAGGTGCGATTTTTCCTTTCAGCTACACCATTTTGTTGTGGAGTGTATGGAACAGTATGTTGCATTTGAATTCCATTTTCGGTGCAAAAGTTGATGAATGTGATTTTAACATATTCTCCACCATTATCAGTTCTTAGCTTAAGAATTTGATGTCCAGATTGTTTTTCAACAAAGGCTTTGAAGGCCAAAAATGTGTTAAATACTTCACTCGTGAGTTTTAAGAAGTATACCCAAGTGCGTCTAGAGAAATCATCAATGAAAGTTAAGAAATACTTGCAGCCAAAGAATGAAGCAACAGGAAGTGGACCACATAAATCATTGTGCACAAGCTGTAAAGGGGCTGAGGCGTGCCAAGAGGCACGTTTTTCAAAACTGTCCCGATGATGTTTTCCGAGTACACATCCGGAACAAACACCATCTCTGAAAGATACCATTGGAAGACTTGTCACCATATTTTATGTACATAGATTTTGAAGGGAGCGATAGTTTAAGTGACCAAATCGCTCATTCCAAAGTTTTCTCACTTCATCATTATGAGCAACAAATACTGAGGGAATATTTGATGACCCAAAGTTGTGAACTTATACAACCTTGTGGAATCATCAGTAATGCCAGTAGCTAGAATTTGTTTAGGATCCTTAGGTCCTTGATTACAACATCGTGAGGTGAAAATTCAACGATTTTACCTTCACCTGAATGAGTTATCTGATATACAGATAGACGGTTGCTGGATAAGGTTGGAACACATAATACATCATTAAACTGACCATTGTCTAGATGAACAGTTCCAGTCCCTACAACATTAAGAGATCTATCATCACCAACATATATATTTTGGTGTTACAATCATTTAAAGAAGAAAACATGGCTTTGTTTTTGGCCATGTGATAAGAGGCTCCAGAATCAATGAGCCATTCATGAGAATGAGAGGAAGAAGAGACATTTAATGCATAGCTAGGCCGAGATGCTTGACAACCACATGCAGAAAGTGCCATTCCTGAAGATGAATTTGAAGAGTGCTCCAAATGGATGTTATGCTTCTTCATTGCTGCTTCCAAGGCTTCCATCTTCTTAAAGCATTTAGTTCTAAGTGGCCATCTCGATTACAAAAGTTGTAATGTCTATCAGTCTTCTTGCCTTTGTTTTTATTTGCCTTATCATTCTGGTGAAATGATTTTTCATTTTGAGGCTGAAATTGCTTAGGACCCTTGTTTGGTTTAGGACCATTCCTTTTAGGAGACGACTTCTTAGGATTCTTTGAATTTGGTTGTTGCTGGGCAGTTAACACTTTCTTAGAAGAGTTTCCAAGATTAAGAAGACCAAGGTGTAAGAGTTTTTCTGGATCTCTTATTAAAGAATCACAAAAAAAATCAAAAGAAGGGGGATTGTAGGTTTGTCCTTGAGAAATGAAGGCTTCTCTTGTAGAATGGAAGGTGGAAACAAACACAGAGTAGGCTGGTCCCAACTTAGTAAGAATAGAATAGATAAGGTTATTATCTTCTTTCTTAACCTTAACACCTTCCAAGAGAAGTCTAAGGGTCTTGAACTTGGACAAAAAATCTTCAATGTAAGAAAAATTATTGGGGACCAATGTAAGCAACTCATTTTCAAGTTGATAGGCTCTAAGTTCATTTTTTATTACAAAAACTTTAGTAATCTTCTTCATTGCTTCATCAGGAGTATCAAGTTCTGCAATATGGAATCTAAGATCTGGAGAAATAGACATTCCTATCAACCCACGTGCTTGATCTTGCCTATTTTCCCATTTAGTTGCCTTATCTTCATCTTTTGGTTTGGTTTCTTGGCCTGAGGCTATTATGTAAAGACCTTTACTTCTAAGTAAATCCACAGTGTAGGACCACCATTGGAAGTAGTTGGTGCTGTCAAGAATAACTTGGCATGGACTTTCTATTTTAACAAAAACTGAAGCTATATATGCTGAAATTAAGTGTTCCAATGGAAAGATCTCGAAAAATGAGGCTGGTTAAAAGGCTCTGAAAACGGCTTCCGGATGAAGAAGTTATGGCTTTTTGAAGAAAAGTTGATGAAGGCACTAATGAAGTGCGGGAATGTGTGGAAATGAAAAAAACGCCCCCTTCCCAACAAAAAGGAGACTTGAACTCAGGACCTCTACTCTCATAAATTAGCTTTGAACCAAGTGAGCTAAACAAAAAGTTTGAGAGAGAGAGAGAGAGAGAGAGAGGGGGGCTTTGTTTTTTTTTTAGTCACTGAAGCTTTGGGTTGCGTGCTTGCTTGAGAAAGCTCGTTTTCTCCCTACAAAACAAAAAACAAAAAACCTAATACGGACATAAAAAAAAAACAAACCTTACGGCTTAAAGTTAGCTTTACCCGGAAACTAAATATTTTCCTCAATGTTTTTTATTTTCCGAGATCACACTAAGGTGCAGTGGAAAATAGCATACGCATGAGAAAAATCCTTCCTCTCTGTTTCTGATTTTCCTAGATCGCACAAAGTTGCAGGGTAAAGAGCATATGCAGAAATGAAAGGTATAGATCCAGTAATAAAAAGGAAGCTAAATAAACCGAAATAATAAACAGAGAGAAAAATAACTAGAAACTGCAAATAAACACTCTATACCTCTAGATCTTAAAAATGACGTAGCTAGGGCTACCAGAAACCTTTTCGCGTGAAACGAAAGGGGTTCCTCACTGGAACAGAGGCTCCTAAAAAAACAGAGTAGTCCTCTCGGCCTGAAAGTAGGCAAAAACAACAGATCTAGGAAACGACAGTCGAATACAATTCTATTGGCTTCAGATTTGGATCACCAATGGACGCGGCCCTCAAATATCTTTGATACCATGTAGGAATTTACAGGGTAAGTTCCTCAGACAAAACATCAAAGGACACCGCTCACAAACAGATCACAGATCAATACACTAGTATTTTTGACGTGGTTAAAACCCTCAAAGAGGGAAATAGTCCACGGCCTGAGCCAACGCGGCCACTTCAAGCAATTTATTAATAAAAGAATGAAATTTACATAAGCTTTCTTCGTGAACAGTTAACCTTACAAATGACCTCCATGCTCTTTAAATAGAGATCATGGACCAATCGGGTGTAAGCCACGGATCAAGTGTCGGTAATACGAGGAGAGAATGAACCGTCGGATCACTACATATTGTGACCGTCGGGATTGTAAGTTACAAAAGTACATAGTAAAGAAACACACTTTACCTAACTCTATACTAGACCAAGTTATACTTAACTATTTCCTATGTGTCAGAATATCCTAACAATGGGGCACTTTTATGTACATCAAAATTCCGTTTGGACTAAAAAACGCGGGAGCAACCTTCCAAAGGGCAATGGACATTTCCTTTGCCAAAGAAATTCATGATTTTCTTGTTATATATTTGGATGATCTAACTATTTTTTCTAAATCAGATCAACAACATTTGGACCATCTCACGCAAGTCTTTTTAAAATGCAGAAAATATGGCATTTTTTTGAATCCAAAGAAGTCCTTGTTCGGTCTAGACGAGGGTAAGCTTTTAGGTCACATCATTTCGAAAGATGGCATTTGAATTGACCCTTCTAGGATTGAAGCTATTCTACAGATACCTCATCCAAGAACCATTAAAGAACTTCACGCTTTCCTAGGGAAGATAAATGTTTTAAGAAGATTCATTTCTAACTTAGCATAACTCATTAGATTACTAAATAACATGCTAAAAAAGGATTCAAGTATCAAATGGAAAATATAGGCCAAGCAATCATTTGAAGAAATCAAAATGGCCTTAACTAGAACACCAATCCTCACCAGTCCACAATTTGATAGACTTCATGATTTTTTCTTTTGCATCAGAACACACCATAGTTGTAGTTTTATTACAAAAGAATGATCAAGGATGTGTAAAACCTATAGAATTTTTTAGCAAAACACTCAAAGATGCATTATTAAAATACAAAATAATGGAGAAATAAGCTTTTGCACTGGTAAAAGCCATTAAAGACTTTAGAGTCTACATATTATACTCTCATGTGATAGCTTATGTTCTAATGCAGTTGTCAAAGACATGCTAACTCATGATGGAATTGAGGGCAAAAGAGGTAAATGGATTGCTACCATATTAGAGTATGATATAGAGATAAAACCTACCAAACTGATAGAAGGTAAGAGATTGGCTAAACTTATGGCAGAAACTTATTGTCAAGCCCTAGAGATAAATGAACTGGATAATGAGCAGGAGATGGCGACTCCACAAATCAGCCAGGCCTTTTCAAACTCACCTTGGTATGTTGATGTAATTTATGTTTTACAAAACCTGCAAGCTCCTCCAGGGTTATCTAGAACCAAGAATAGGCTTTTAAAAATAAAAGCTTTAAAGTTTTGTATCTTAGATAATACTCTTTTTTGGAAAAATCATGAAGGAATTTTGTTAAATTGTTTATTAAAAGATGAAGCTGACAAGGCTCTCCAAGAATTTCATGCAGGAGATTTTGGTGGACATCTCTATTGGAAGTCAACTACAAATAAGATCCTAAGGGCTGGATTCTATTGGCCAACCTTGTTTGCAGATGTGAAAAGATTTGTAACTTCTTGCCATAAATGTCAAATATTTGAAGGCAAAAGAAAATTGTTACCTTTACCCCTAAAACTCATTTCTACTGAGAAAGATTTTCAACAATGGGTTCTTGACTTCATTGGAGAAATTCATCCACCCTCTTCTG
Organism: Pinus taeda; assembly: GCA_000404065.3. NCBI lineage: Eukaryota > Viridiplantae > Streptophyta > Pinopsida > Pinales > Pinaceae > Pinus > Pinus taeda. The sequence continues at coordinate 5,666 of APFE030505865.1, forward strand.
GCTAATTTCGAGCGATAAAAGGTGTCTTTTTAACTCCTAATTATTTTCACATTAATTGTCAACCCAGGGACGATTTTTTATTTCAAGAGTGTACTCAATCTGAGGCGGATATTTACTCAAGAGTAATGTTTTGCAGTATAGTGCTTAAAATCTAAAAATAAATGAATGCTTGAAACAAAATCTACTTACAATTAAAAGAAACTTAACTCTCTAAAACTTAAATCATTCACTCAGAAAACTACAACAATTTATCAATCAAGGATGCAGTAGCAATAACTCATTCCTTGTTTAACTGATATAAATTAAATCAAGCATAAATAAGATCCACAATCAGAGAAGTTAGGCAGCGATAGCCAATGTCCTTTACATTTGTTGATCTCACACACAACACTAAATAACCAATTGAAAATTGCAAAGAACTGAATCAATCATGCTACTGTGACTTAATCGAAATGAGACAATTGTGCTAACTAGAAGAATGCTGAAAGGCAAGCTTAAATACTTGCAGAAATTAAATGAACAGCAGTACTAAGTATTAGAAATGAATAGCCAAACTATTATATCTATAATGAATATAAAACTATTAAATTACTAGAATGAACAACGAAGCTCTGTAGATGAAATGAAAAACACAACAATATGCTTGTGAAAAGCAACAACCTCTGTTAAAAAGGAAATGAACAGCAATGCAATTTAAGTATAGTATATAAAATAGATCAATTCATTAAGTTTGACAATACGAAATAGTAAAGTAATATGATTACGATAAATAGAAATGAAACCAAACCATCACACGAAAAAAATTGTAAAGATATAATACACAACAGCAGCTTAATCCACCAGAGGCTGGGCCCTTAGCCGCCAGTGGATGCTGTTGGACTAATTCACATGAGACGAATGAACAAAAACCTCCAAATTATATATTAATCATCAAATTGTGAAATAATTACAACAGCAAAAGCCTTGAGAATTACAATGGTAATGAAACAATCCCTTTTTCCTCCTATCTTATCAGGAATCATGAATCCTTAATTCTGAATCTCTAATTCTCAAATCATAATTCTGAATCTCTTCTTTGATCTCTATTTTCATTTAAATAGAGAGAGAGCAGAGAGCAATTACAACAGAGATAATTACAACATGATTTCTATTACAAAATTGGATTGGTTCTAACCAATTGATCAACAAGAAAATATATTTCCATCCATCTTTCAATAAGAGCAAGGTGAATTTGGCTTTGTAGCTGAGATTTGGAAAACGGCCACACAACAAATCTGATAAAATTATGCTCAAATAACCCTGTGTTTCTCTCAATACAAGCTGAATTTGGGCAAACCGTTCCTTTTAAAAGTTAATTTGGTCCGTTCTGGACAAAGCTCATGTTTCGGATTTTCCAGATTCTTCTTCATTTGCCTAGAACCTCAACCACACAACTGTCACTTCTTATTCCAGCGAATTTCTGAGTTGGAATATTTGATGATGATTTGGAGATCAAATCTATAATTTGGCAAATATATTGGAGGTTAAAAATGATGAGTAATGTTACAACCAATTTATTAATAAACCATCATTGACAAAATCATGCATAATCATCAATTTATTAGAAATAAAGGAGAACAAATAATATTTTTCCATAAGAGTATAAATCATTATAAAATGGATTTATATAATAAATTATAATAAATGACATGATAAAGAAGAGTAAAAATGGATGAAATAAGTGTTAAAAAGTGGTCGTATTCACAGCCCAATAGTCAACACAAATGGATTCTCACTACCACTGATTATTTCACTAAATGGATAGAGGTCATTCCTTCCAGATAGGGCAATGACACAGGGATCATAGGTTTCCTAGAGACCAATATATTGTCCAGGTTTGGTTGCCCCACTAAAATTATTACTGATAATGCTACAACTTTCAAGTCAAAGAAAATAATTAGTTTCTCTAACAAGTATCACATTACATTGGGCCATTCCACAACCTACTACCCTCAAGGGAATGGATTGTTCGACTCTTCCAACAAGAGTTTCATTAATATCATCAAAAAACTGTTGGAAGAAAACAAGAAAACTTGGAACAAAAAACTGATAAATGCTTTGTGGGCAGACAGGCTTACAACCAAAAAATCCATTGGAATCAGTCTTTATGAGTTAGTATATGGCATAGAGGCATTATTTCCTTCATCACTAGGGGTTCCTGTCATGAAAATACTCCAAGAAGCTCAAGTGGAACCTAATGATATTCAAAGAAAGATAAACTAGACTATCAATTTGCAACAGACCAGGGAGAAGGTGTACCAAAGATCCCAAGTGTTGCAGGAGAAGCTTAAGAAGATATTTGACAAAAGAACTAAGGCAGAAGATTTTTACCTTGGAGATAAAGTATTAAGATGGTATTCTAGAAGAGAGGACAAGGGGAAACATGGGAAGTCTGACTTCCTATGGAAAGGACCATACATCATCTATGCTTTCAAAGGAAACAATGCATACTTTTTTAAAGAGTTAGATGGTACAGAAGTAGAAGAAGGACCAGTCAATGGTTGGATGTTAAAGCATTACTTTGATCCTACTTACTAATGTTACCATGTTCCTCATAAGTACATATTATATCCTTTGTAATGTCATAGTGTTGATTGGACAGTAATATTTTGGAGTTGAAGCCCGAAGAGAAGGCCCTGAGCTTCAGAAGTATCATTGTCATATATACAATAAAGCAACAAGCAAAAGAATATTAGAGAGAATAATCAAAGTCATTAAGAGACCACTAATCTACTGTTCTTGACTTTCCACCAGGGAAAGCCATCCTCAAGTGGAGCCACTGTTATGCCCCTATACTAATAGGTGTCATATATCATGATTGACTTGGTTTAGCTTTGTAATATATTCATACCTTTACTTGTTACAAAGGTTTTCCATATTTGTAAAAAATAAAAAAATTTAAAAAATGTAAAGAGGGTATACCCTAAAAGAAAAATCAAAGGGTGAAAAAAATAAAAGAGGTCAAAAAATAAAAGAAAATGAACCCTAACAAAAAGAAATGACCAGGAAAGTGTGCAAGTCTAAATGCCACTACTTTTTACTTTTGTACAATAAAAATTGTGTGCAGCTTGTCACTTATGCCACAATTTATGAATAGTCAAATAGCTTAAACTTGACTAGTTCATATTTCAATTTCATGTTGTAGAAATAGAGAATAAAGATCTGACCAAACAGTGTAATCTTGGTAGATAAGTAGATACGTAGAGTGAATAAAAGGAGCTCAATAGTTTAATATGAGCCCTTGAATGTAATAAGGTTAGATTTAGATAGGTATCACTATGTAAAAAAAAAAAGTTTGGTAAGTGTTTTCTAATCTAAGTGTACGCTAATAAAGAAGTGAAAATGCTAGGTTAAGTAGGTAGGGTAAGTAGATGATAGTTGCAGAATAATATGTGGTGAATGATAAGTCTAAATGTGTAAATATTTCATTTTCATCACAAGGAAAAAGCATGTATCACATGGAAAACACATCAAAGAAAGCAAACTAAAAAATAATTAACTTCCCTATTCATTTCCCCTAAAATTTTCACTCGTTTCCCCTAAGTGCCAAGGTATCTATCAAATTAGAAGAGCTCAGAGCATTTCTCCAACTTTTCGAGGGACCAGAACCTCAGCCCAATAATTCATAATGCCTAAGTACTTAATCCCATTCATCAATAAATACACCCCTTCATAAGTTATTCATTTCCCTAATAAATTTTTTCCTAAGTAAAATCCTATTTTACTTAGGGAAAATAAAACATTCTCCATAAAAACCCTCATGTTCACTTAGCCTAAGTTTTAAATATACGCATGAAAATGTTTTGAACTTAGCGCATATTTCACAAAGTCATATTAATAGCTAATTTATGTTATTATATAATTCCCCTATACCCACTCCCGTATTATTATAAATATGAAAAAACCCCAAATTTTATATATCCTACCCTTGATTGCAAAATAACCATAATAACACCGATAATTGAGAATAATTAGTTAAACCATAACTAATTAATAACCTCGACTCTGCCATATTAATAAAAGAATTAATTAATGCCCACGGTTAATTAATAAACTTTTTCGACCAATCACATTGCCCCCGATGTAATTAAAAACCTTTAATTATGTTTGGCTCACCCTCCATTAGTCTTCCACCACATCACCTCCCAGATAGTCGTCCAATTGGATCCCTCAGATCCGATGGTTGTCATGCATATCGCACGGCCCTCCACAACCAAAATTTAGCATGCGATGGCGAGCGGTTTTCTAAACAGTGCCATCCCTGCGTGTCACTCATTGTATGGAATCGCATGGTCACGCCCAAATACCGCCTCCCTTCCATTAGCGGTGTGATGAAAACCACTTACCGCCTCCCACTACCAAAAAAATGTCAAATAATTTCCCCACTGACTCCATCTGTCCAAATCCTGAACCCGCCAAAAGTTGACTTTGCATAAAAAACAATGAAAATGAGTTTTTCGTCCTTATTTCTGAGAAACTCATGCATGCAGCAACCTGAATGTCGAGGTCAACCAGTTCATAAACCCAACCGTCAGCCACCCTCAAATTTGCATTCAACATCGCTCCAAGTCCGCCATTCACACCCAATGAATCTGCATTCCATTGCCCGTCATTAAAAACATGTATTTACCAGTTTCCTTCTAGAAACCCTGTGAATACTTGCTTTCCTCTGTAATTAGTATGAAAAACCATAATTTCATTATAATTCAGTTGTTGTACTTAGAATTCAAGTTTCATAGACCCTCTCTTTCACCAATTCACTTAAATAACCCTAGTTTTCTATTTGAATTCACAGGAACCAAAATGGAAACCCCCGTAGCACTCAATATTGCACCTATCACTACCCCTCACCATGATTGGATTATCTACCCTTAGCAGATAAATATTTTTAAATAAAACACTTAGATACTGACAAAGACCACTTGAACATGTTTTTCCAATGTGGAGACAATCACATGAATGGCTATGACACGATAGGACTTTGGGAATCAAATCTATCAATGTACTTTCTTCCCTCAGTGAGCATTTTCCTTAACATTATTCATCAGTGTCATGCCAATTATGATCCCAACCTTAGAGCAGTAATGTCCCCCAATCAAACTGTCCTCTTCACAATTACTGCAGACTCAATCAATGAGATGCTTCAGTTTCAACTTAGTCAAAACCTCACCTCCATTTCCCTTGGAGATCTGCTAGAGAAATCATCCAAATTTTCCTAGTCTAAACTCAGTCGCCTCTGCTAGACTTTCATAGTTAAGCGGCATCAACCCAAAAATTCCCCTCCTTATTTTTCAAGTTTCTTCACATAGATAGGCAAAACTACAGTTGATATGATAGATGTAGTCATGGGTTTCAATACTAGTGAGTACGTGGATGAATTGACCCTAATTTTGATGTCCATCTTTACCCCTAGTTAGCCTCCCGCTGTTAAGTACAACTATGCTACATTTATTGCTGAGAAAATACATAACCAGTTCATGAGGCTAGAAAATGAAAAAGTGTTCATGTATTCCACATTCATCTATCACCTTATCCTTTACTATTAGTCTGACAAGTTCCCATTCTCTGTAAATAAACTTGATACAAAGGGTAATCCTAGATCAGTTATTTTTTGGACTTCTATCTTTCACCATTCATTTGCTTGTCCTTATTCATATAATGAATTTATTGACCAGTTTGTCTACCCAGTGACCACCATGCTGACAGGAAATCCTCCTCTTAGGATTAGCGAAAAAATCAAAAGAATCCTTCAGCTATCCAAATAGTACAAGGTAGGTGACTGGTACTTCTACCAGAATCATACAAAGATCAGGATATATGGTTGTGAGCTTCCTCCATTCAAACTACAAAAATATGTTCTTGTGAGGTTTTTTGCATTGGAGTATTTTAGGCAAATGATAAACTCGGATCATATTCACTTTACCAGGGTCAAGAAAAAAGCACAGTTGAGAATTAAGGATCACCTAGGCCCATTTGTCTGCAACAATAGAGAAGCAGGCAAAGCGGCATAAGAAGTCCTAGAAAAAATGAAATTAAATAAAAGTTTTTTTTGGAGATATGACCCACATAGTTTCATTTGTGATAGGAGAATGAAAAATAGGTTATCACCATATTTTCATCATAGAATCCCTGAAATAGAGAATTATGCTAATATGGATGAATGGAGGGAAGGAACTTTAGTTGAGATGGATAGTGATCAGGTCAATGTAGATAATGTGATGAAAGACCTAGAAAAGAGACTTGACTTGGTCTCTTTTGAACAAGTACCAGTTGGAACTTCTCAGAAGCCAACTCTAGAAATTAGTGCCTCTACAGCAGACACTTCTCAAAGGCACTTCTAGAAAAATAGTGCAACCCTTGCAGAACCATCATAGGGAAAAGAACAAGAAACTAGTACTCCAGCATCAGGGCAATCATATATGTCAAAGCAATCTGAAATCTCTGAAGAACAGGCTCAACCACAAACCAATCCAGCTCAAGTTAATATGGGAGATCCCCCAATTTTGCAAACTCCTTTGAATGAGGAAAAGAGTTTAAAAAGAGACAGGGAAGTAGCAACCCCTCCCAGTGGTCCTTCAGACCAGCCTGGTGCTAAGAGGCACGGGCTAAATCCACATTCAAAAGAAGAGTTTTTTGAAGAAACAATAGGGAGTTTGAGGAAAGAAGGTGGAGACAGTCAACATACTTTCCTAGTAGGTGGGACACCTTCTAGTTCACAAAGACAAGAGCTTGAAAGGAAACAAAGTACTAAAGTTTCATCCTTCAGGTCTTCATCTAACAAGACCTTAGACATCAAAGAAAAATTCAAGGAGATAAAGGCCAAAAATGAACAGCTAAAGGCCCAAGCCTACATACAATACTTAAAGATGGCTCCTACCAATCAAACTAGGTTGATGTTAGCTTATGACATCAAGGAAGGCAAAATGTAGATGAGCTTTTAAAGCCTAAAGTATAGCAGCCCAAATCACTTGTAGCCTACCTCAAAACTGATTTTGACGTCATGACCAAGGAAATTCACCCCATAGATCAAATAGAATTGCATAAGCAAACGCGGGAAAGGGTTTATTCAACATTGACAAGCAAGGCCATGATGGCACACAGTTTGGAGAATTCACTGAACAATACTAGTGCTCGATTACAGTTGGAAAGAGCCTCCTCATAGGCAAAAGACAATAGAATCAAACCATTGGAGGATTTGATTATTGGATTGGGTCATAACCCAAAGGATGTAAAAGTTGTAGATGCCCCGATAAAGAAGACAAATGAAGATATAGCTTCCCTAAGAAAGCAACTAAAATTGACACCATTGATGCATCCACAGACTATTGAAGTAATTGAAAAGAAGGCTGAAGAAGAGCTTATGGACTTGGTCCTCAAGCTAAATGAGCAATTAAAGGAGACAGAGTAGGAATTAGAGAAAACACTAAAGATCAGGCAGAGTGAGTCGACCTATCAGCCTCAAAATGTAGTCCCAGTGGTTTCCACTGCAGTTCCTTCTACACTTGCAACTTCTCTAGCACCAAATGTCCCTTTGATGATAGCTGAAACAATGGCAGTTACAGGTATAGGTACAAGTACAACATAGGCAAGAGCTTCAAATTAGAGCACTGAAGAATTGATCAAATCCATGGAGGAGATGAAGCTCCAGGTCACTGAATTGCAAAAGGTAAAGGAGAAATTTGTTACCTTGGAACAGAAGTATGATGTGTCAAAAATCAATTTTGCTGAAGAAGTGAGAAAAAACAAAGGCTTTGCTCAACAAGTAAAAACACTAGAAAAGGATCTCACATCTGAAAAGCCTTTAACGGATATCAGAAAAATATTATGGACCAACATCACTCAACCAATCAATGATGTTTGGTCATCAATCCAAATCATTTTTGAACAGATTGACTTAGTCAAAGCTTCTCTTCAAGAGATTGCAAAAACCAAGGAAGACCTAGGAGGAAAGTCTGAAGAAGCTATTAGGTTAATAAATTTTATAAAATTAGAAATAGGCACCAATTAGAACAGCTGAATATTGAGGATAGAGCTGGAACCATCCTAGAAATCAAGAAAGTATTGACCAAAAGGTCTCTAATGCCGAACTTGAAAAGAAAATATCAGAATATGCATGAAGACATTGATGAATTTATGGAAACATTTGGCATTTTACAGAGTAAAGGACTTCCAAGTCCTTTAGTCATCAATTATAAGTTAATGAGGCATGAGGATTATGTCGACAAATTGGATCAATATGCAAATAACCAGGCCAATTCCTCTGCTAGGTCATTTGCACCTAAAGCATTACCTATAGGAAAAGTTCTTTATGACAGTCTAGAGAACCTTTTTTATGTTGAGCATGAATTGAAACACTTGTTTCCTGTACAGCCAAATTTTGTAAAATACACAAAGGCTGATGCAATCTTCAGGAAACTGACAAGGACCAAGATACCAAGGGATGAATGGTGGACTGATATGACAGAAATTTTATGATTTACCCTGGTAAAAAGTAAGCTGAAATATTTACCATAGTCAATTTTGGTAAAAGAAGCTGAATGAAGGTAAAGCAGATAAAGAGTATTAGTCACAGGTTAAAGAGTATCAGTGAAAATACGAAAACAGTTATCCAGCACAAAATTACAAGCAGGACAACAAGATGCACAATCATAGGGCCTGCCTCCAGCTCATCCAACAAAAACAGGGACAGCGACCGAGTAGTTCACTTTTAGTTTCTATTTTCGAGACCGTCTGTCTCTATATTCATGTAGAATATATTTAGTTTTCCTAGAATATATGTCTCTCAATTATGAGATATTTTTTTGTAAATTTTTGTATAAGTACTTCCTCATTCAAAGTACAGAGGGTGGATTCTTAGACATTTCTATAGACCCTTTATTTTGGAATAGAAGTGCTATTGAACAACTATTGTATGGCTGGCTAGACAAAGTAATAAAGCAAAAGACTTTTATAAGATTCATGTGTCAAACGAAGGACAAATAAGTATCTTATATCTTATGTTTTTACAGTTTTATGGTTTAAATATTTCATATGTGTTTCATGTCGAAAAATTATATTTTAGAAAGTGTTGTATTGCATTCTATCTTTAAAGTCATTTACATTCTCAATGTTTTCTTCTAAGCTATCATAGGTATGGAATTCTTAATTGCTCCCTGCTTCTTAGTTTATCATTGTGGCCATTTAACAATAAATTCTTAATTATTTTTTGTTAATGATCACTCACTTTCCCTCATCTTGAACTTTGTTGAAGAATTATTAATTGCCCTTCTTCTCCTTCAAGACCATTTCACCCTTTTGAGTTATCATTTGTCTCCTGTTTAGCTATCTTGCCCTGTGAACCCTCCTTTGTTAAATCAACCTGATCCAGTTAAGCCATATTCAGTGGACTCCATAGCCCAATGGCCTGAGATAATTTGTTCTACCCATCTGCTCCTAAATTCCACCACCAAACAAAATCAAAACCTGCCAAGCTTTCATCACTAGCCTAATATCCCATAAAACAAAGCTAAATCATGAAGAGAGAGCCCTCTCTGAGTACAGATTGGCTAGATTCTGTACTTAAAAGTTGTTTTATGGTTACCTCGGACCCCTTTCCTTCTTCTGGCAACTTCAAAGAAAATATGAGTGATATCATAGTGGTGACTCCACTAGGGAAGACAATTCCCCAGTCAAAATAAATCTTTAAGAAAATTTAAACCTAAATCCAAAGCATCTTAAAGAAATCATAGAAATTTGTTTTGATATCAATTAAGAAAACCAAAAACAAAACCCAAAAACCCGGCTTCATTAAAGACTCATTATACTAGGGCTAATCCTGATCCAATCCACCACAAGTGTTTGAGAACCCTAATCTAATCCCTTGAATTCTAAGGAGACAAGAAAGTTCTGTTAGTCCTCGACCCACCTTCAGATCCTCATCTTGTCCTGTTAGGTGGATTTACCTTGAATACCAACCCTTTGACGAATAATTTGAAACCACTTTGTTTAGGAATTCATCCGATTCTAAGTTAATTGACCTAGTCCAAGACCCTGACTTCATTGGAGAATTAGAGCTCCAAGTAGCTAATTTTTCAATTGATAGATATTTGCAGAACTCACCACAATCTGATCTTACCACTAAAAGAACCCCTAATCCCTCTATAATTACTACTATTTCTACAAGTTCATCATCATTTCTTCATACATCTCAACCTCAAACCACTCCACATCAGACCATCCCCTCTAGCTCTCCATCCACAACTCAAACATCTATTGTTATTCCAACCCCGGCTGTTGTTTCACCATTACCTACAGCAATGGAAGACAGATATGCCCCCTAATACTACCAGAAAACTTAGGTGCCATGCCCCAGGATTACCAAAGTAAGATCACTACTTTTGATGGTACTGGTACCTATACAATCCAACAACATACCAAGAAGATGACTGATTATTTTGAAATTAATGAAATAAATACATGATGATGTGAAAATGAGAATATTTGTTCAGAGTTTATCTGGGGAATTTAGAACCTGGTTCAGAGGTTTAGCAGCCAATAGTATAGACAGCGTAACAACTCTATATCGACAATTCCTGAATAGATGGGAGAAAAAGAAAGACCCTCTTTAGATTCTATCTGAATATGAAAACCTAAAGAGAGGAACACAAGAAACTGTGTAGGTTTATTGCACCATATTCAACAATGTCTATAATGCCATCCCTCAAAACCTTAGACCCCCACCTGATTTAGCCTTATTCAAATTCCTAAATGGATTTGATTCTGATATGGCTTTCGAGCTCAGAGAATGAGCTCCTCATACTTTGGAAGATATGCAAAGCATAGCAGTCAGTGTTGAAGCCAACTTGATATCTAAAAGAGCCAAGGCTAGGAGTGAAAGGAGGATACCATTAAAGGAAGAAATCTCACACTTTGAACAAAAACTAGATGCCATAATTAGAGGAATGGATAGACTAGGAGATAGAGTAGAGACAATTGAAAGGAAATCTCCTTGGGATGGTCAGCAAACCAACACAGGGAAAAATCCCAATTTCAGGAAAACTCAAAACCCAAACACTGCGAAGAATGGTCATGACCAAAACATTAGACCCCCTTTCCAGGAGAATTATGCAGAAGCTTCAAACTCTGAAGAACCAGAAGAAGATACGCAAATTAATCTGATGGGGCTTGGTAATGAAGGAGAAGTTTTTTTGACCCAAGAGGATTAAGAGGCCCACATACTTAAACAATTTAAAACTCAATCAGGTGAATCATTCAACTTTAAGGAAGGATATGACACAACCATCTTTGAGGTTCACAAGCAATACAACCTAAGAAGTAAGAGAGTTGATGTCCCTGAAGCAAACAAGCAAAATATTCCAAATCAGCCCAAAAAAGGTAAGACAATAACCACATCTGTACATATTCTTTCTAGATCAAACACTAATCCTTCTAACCCCATAATTGAAGATGTCTCTGATAATCAACCAAACAATAAACAGCCTTGCACTTCCCTTCCTTCTAAAGGGACTGTGGAAGAACCTCCAGAAGTCAATTTAGGAGAAACAACAAATCATGATTCCACTCCTCAAAAGGAGGAAAACACAAAAAACAGAAAAAAGCAGAGAAAATATTGTTGTTCAAAATCCAAAAGCCCAAATGGAAAAACACTTTAATCTAGAAAGTGAAGTAGGTAAGCTGAAAATAGTTTTCCCATTATCTGAATTAGCTAAACATGGTGCCTACCGAACTCAAATCAATAGATCACTGAAAATTACTGGAACTGAAGACTCAGTTAATCTTTTTTATAACTAGCTCGAATTAATATTTGGCCCAGAAGTAAATGGAAAACCATTGGAAGGAGGAATTCCTCCCTTCTATGTGAGCTTAAACATACATGATAAAATCCTTCACAATAACATGTTTGACTCTGGGGCATCTCATTATCTCATGCCCAAGTCTGTAATGGAAAAGGTAGACCTAGACATCACTAGACCGTACAAAGATTTGTTTTTTTTTATTCTAGTCAGGTGACATGTTTAGGATTGATAAAAGACTTGTGTGTCTCATTGGTTGAATACCTTGCAAAAACAATTTTAATGGATATAGTGGTAGCAGATATACCGCCTAAATATGGCATGTTATTATCCAGATCTTGGGGTGCTAAGCTTCAAGGATCTCTTCAATTGGATATGTCATATGCCACTATATCCGTTTTTGGACAACCAAAGAAACTATACATAGAAACATTGATGAAATATGTAGTAAGTAGTCAGGAAAGACCCCAAAATTTCCCCATCTATTCAGTACACTCTAATATGGACTCGTTCATTCTTTATAATGCAAAAAGAAATCCTTCTAATACTTTAGAAGATTTAGCAGCAGAACCAAAATAAATTAAAAAAAAAATCAAGTGTTCATATTCACGAAATATCAAATAACAAAGAAAAATCAGATGAAAATGAAAAACCAGATCCCAATGTTAAACAAGCTCCTACTACCCTAGACACTAATTATGAGCATGAAATCCTTTGGAATTTAGAATTTGATGTCTTAGTGAATAAAATAGGGGCAAGAGTAGGAGTTTGGGTGTACAATTTATAAAATGATCATGATGAAGTCCATGCCTACAGATTAAATTTTAAGTGCACTAATAAATAGCAGAGTATGAGGCTCTCTTGTTGGGTCTTAAACTTGTCAAAATATTAGGAGCAATCAGAGTGTCTGTCATAGGGGAGTCAAAATTAATAATCAAATAGATTAACGGAACTTACTCAACTAGGGATCCTAGACTAGGATATTATAGAGGAACAGTCATATAAATTCTCAATACATTCTTAGAAACATAGCTTGCAACTATTCCTCGAAAACACAACATGCAAGCCCACAACCTGGCCATGTTTTCCAACACTTGCAAATTACCTTTTCAACCTAATCATTAGTATACTACTGAAATTAGGCACAGACCAGCCATCCCAGATAATTTGAAGAAATGGCAAGTTTTTGACAGTGGTGAGAAGATCAATAACTTTTTAACTTTAGATGAAGAGTTTTCTAACAGTAACATAGATGTTAATACAGTTATTAGTTCTAATCAAATAGATGAAGTAGAAACAAACATTTTGGAGGAAAATTCAATAAATATGCTTCATCCCACAAAATTCACACAAAAAGAAGTTCAAGATCTGAAACAAATGGACCTAGATGAAATAATTGAAGAAGAAACAGAGGTTATCATCCTAAAGGACAATCATTTACCCAAAGGATTGACTCCCCTAGAAGATCTTTTTTATTCCAATGACATTCCCAAGAAACCTAAAATGGAACCTTAAAAGAAGATATTGAAGAATACAACTTAGGAACTGAGGACAATCCAAAAATGACAAAACTTTCAAAATATTTACCTCCTGATCTGTAGCCAAAGTATGTTGAACTTATGAGAGAATTCCAGGATGCCTTTGCCTGGAGTTACGAAGATTTGAAATCCCATGACCCCTCTATTATTCAGCATACTATGCCTCTAAAATAAAATCAAAAGCCCTTTAAGCAAAAACTCAGAAGAATTAAACCTGTGTTATTACCATTAATTGAAAAAGAAATCAAACGTATGTATGAAGCAGGGATCATCACCCCTATTAGATTTTCAGAGTGGGTGTCTAACTTGGTACCTACTAGGAAGAAGCCTGGGGAAATTAGGTTATGTGTCGATATGAGGAATGTGAATAAGGTTTCTCTTAAAAATAAATATCCTTTACCCAAAATGGATCATATTTTGCAAAGGGTAGTGGGTTCTTGTAGAATTTCACTTTTAGATGGGTTTTCAGGATATAACCAGATCTTGGTTCATCCTGATGACCAAGACAAAATTGCTTTTACAAAACCATGGGGCACTTTTATGTACATCAAAATGCCATTTGGACTAAAAAACACAGGAGAAACCTTCCAAAGGGCAATGGACATTTCCTTTGCCAAAGAAATTCATGATTTTATTGGTATATATCTGAATGATCTAACTGTTTTTTCTAGATCAGATCAACAACATTTGGACCATCTCAGGTAATTCTTTTTAAAATTCAAAAAATATAGCATTTCTTTGAATCCAAAGAATTCCTTGTTCGGTCTAGAGGAGGGTAAGCTTTTAGGTCACATCATTTCCAAAGATGGCATTTGAATTGACCCTTCCAAGATCGAATCTATTCTGCAGATACCTGATCCAAGAAGCATTAAAGAACTTCAAGCTTTCCTAGGGAAGATAATTTTTTTAAGAAGATTCATTTCTAACCTAGCAAAACTCATTATATTACTAAATAACATGCTAAAAAAAGATTCAAGTATCAAATGGACAGTAGAAGCCAAGCAATCATTTAAAGAAATCAAAATGGCCTTAACCAGAACACCGGTCCTCACCAGTCCATAATTTAATAAAGACTTCGTCATTTTTTCATTTGCATCAGAACACACCATAGTTGTAGTTTTATTACAAAAGGATGATCAAGGATGTGAAAAACCTATAAATTTTTTTAGTAAAGCACTCAGAGTTGCATCATTAAAATACAAAATAATGGAGAAACAAGCTTTTGCACTGATAAAAGCCATTAAAGACTTTAGAGTCTACATATTATACTCTCATGTGATAGCTTATGTTCCTAATGCAGTTGTCAAAGACATCCTAACTCAGGATGGAATTGAGGGCAAAAGAGGTAAATGGATTGCTACCATCTTAGAGTATGATATAGAGATAAAACCTACCAAATTGATAAAAGGTCATGGATTGGCTAAACTTATGGTAGAAACTAATTGTCAGGCCCTAGACATAAATGAACTGGATAATGAGAAGGAGATGCCGACTCCACAAATCAGTCAAGGTTTTTTAGATTCACCTTGGTATGCTGATGTAATTTATGTTTTACAAAACCTGCAGACTCCTCCAAGGTTATCCAAAACCAAGAATAGGTTTTTAAAAATGAAACCTTTAAAGTTGTGTATCTTAGATAATACTCTTTTTTGGAAAAATCATGAAGGAATTTTGTTAAATTGTTTATTAAAAGATGAAGCTGACAAGGCTCTCCAAGAATTTCATGTAAGAGACTGTGGTGGACATCTCTATTGGAAGTCCACTGCAGATAAGATCATAAGGGCTGGATTCTATTGGCCAACCTTGTTTGTAGATGTGAAAATATTTGTAACTTCTTGCCATAAATGTCAAATCTTTGAAGGCAAAAGGAAATTGTTACCTTTACCCCTAAAACCCATTTCCACCGAGAAACATTTTCAACGATGGGGGCTTGATTTCATTAGAGAAATTCATCCACCCTCTTTTGGCAAACACAAATGGATTCTCACTACCACTGACTATTTCACTAAATGGATAGAGGCCATTCCTTCTAGACAGGCCAATGACACAGTGATCATAGGTTTCCTAGAGACCAATTTATTGTCCAAGTTTGGTTGCTCCACTAAAATCATTACTGATAATGCTGCAACTTTCAATTCAAAGAAAATGATTAGTTTCTGTAACAAGTATCACATTACATTGGGCCATTCCACAACCTACTACCCTCAAGGAAATGCACTGGCTGAATCTTCCAACAAAATTTTCATTAATATCATAAAAAAATTGTTGGAAGAAAACAAGAGAACATGGAATAGAAAACTGATGAATGCTTTGTGGGCAGACATGCTTACAACCAAAAAATCCATTGGAACCAGTCCTTATGAGTTAGTATATGGCATGGAGGTTGTATTTCCTTCATCACTAGGGGTTCCTGTCATGAAAATACTCCAAGAAGCTCAAGTGGAACCTAATGATATTTAAAGAAGGATAAACCATACTATCAATTTGCAGGAGACTAGGGAGGAGGTGTACCAAAGATCCCAAGTGTTGCAGGAGAAGCTTAAGAAGATATTTGACAGAAGAACCAAGGCAAAATATTTCTACCTTGGAGATAAAGTTTTAAGATGGGATTCTAGAAGAGAGGACAAGGGGAAACATGGGAAGTTTGACTTCCAATGGAAAGGACCATACATCATCTATGCTTTCAAAGGAAACAATGCATACTTTCTTAAAGAGTTAGATGGAACAGAAGTAGAAGAAGGACTAGTCAATGGTCAGATGTTAAAGAATTACTTTGATCCTACTTACTAATGTTACCATGTTCCTCATAAGTACATATTATGTCCTTTGTAATGTCATAGTGTTGATTGGACAGTAAAATTTTAGAGTTGAAGCCAAAAGAAAAGGCCCTAAGCTTTAGAAGTATCACTGTTATACATACAATAAAGCATCAAGAAAAGGAAGATTGCAGAGCAGAGTGAAAGTCATTAAGAGACCACTGATCTATTGTTCTTGACTTTCCACCAAGGAAAGCCATCCCCAAGTGGAGCCACTATTATGCTCCTATATCAATAGGTGTCATATATCATGATTGACTTGGTTTAGCTTTGTAATATGTTCATACCTTTACTTGTTACAAAGGTTTTCCATATTTGTAAAAAATCAAAAAATTTAAAAAATGTAAAGAGGGTATACCCTAAAAGAAAAATCAAAGGGTGAAAATAATAAAAAAGGTCAAAAAAATTGAAGAAAATGAACCCCAACAAAAAGAAAAGACCAGGAAAGTGTGCAAGTCTAAATGCCACTACTTTTTACTTTTGTACAATAAAAATTGTGTGCAGCTTGTCACCTATGCCACAATTCATGAATAGTCAAATAGTTTAAACTTCACTAGCTCATATTTCAATTTCATGTTGTAGAAATAGAGAATAAAGATCTGACCAAACAGTGTAATCTTG
The DNA here is from genome assembly GCA_000404065.3 of Pinus taeda. NCBI lineage: Eukaryota > Viridiplantae > Streptophyta > Pinopsida > Pinales > Pinaceae > Pinus > Pinus taeda. The sequence continues at coordinate 22,472 of APFE030505865.1, forward strand.
GCAGATAAGTAGATAGGTAGAGGGAATAAAAGGAGCTCAATAGTTTAATCTGAGCCCTTGGATTTAATAAGGTTAGATTTATATAGGTATCACTATGTAAAAGAAAAGGTTTGATAAGCGTTTGCCAGTCTAAGTGCACCATAATAAAGAAGTGAAAATGCTAGGTTAAGTAGGTAGGGTAAGTAGATGATGGTTGCAGAATAATATGTGGTGAATGATAAGTCTAAATATGTAAATCTTTTACCTTCATCACAAGGAAAAAACATGTATCACATGGAAGACACATCAAAGAAAGAAAAGTAAAAAATAATTAACTTTCCTATTCATTTCCCCTAAAATTTTCACTAATTTCCCCTGAGTGCCAAGGTATCTATCAAATTAGAGGGGCTCAGAGCATTTCTCTGATTTTTGGAGGGACCGGACTCTTCGTCCAATAATTCATAATGCCTAAGTACATAAGCCCATTCATCAATAAATACACCCCTTCATAAGTTATTCATTTCCCTAATAAATCTTTTCCTAAGTAAAATCCTATTTTACTTAGGGAAAATAAAATATTCTCCATAAAAACCCTCATGTTCACTTAGCTTAAGTTTTCAATATACGCATAAAAGTATTTTAAACTTAACACATATTTCACAAAGTTATATTAACAACTAATTTATGTTATTATATAATTCTCCTATATAAAGTTACCCACTTCTGTATTATTATAAATATGAAAAACCCACAAATTTTATATATCCCACCCTTGGTTGCAAAATAACCATAATAACACCGATAATCGGGATTAATTAGTTAAACCGTAACTAATTAAGAACCCCGACCCCACCATGTTAATAAAATAATTAATTAACCCCCATGGTTAATTAATAAACTTCTTCGACCAATCACATTGCCCCCGATGTAATTAAAAACCTTTAATTATGTTGGGCCCACCCTCCATTAATCTTCCACCACCTCACCTCCCCAATAGTTGTCTGATTGGATCCCTCAGATCTGATAGTTGTCGCACATATCGCACGGCTCCACAACTGAACTTTAGCGTGCGATGGTTAGTGGTTTTATGAATAGTGTCATCCCTACGTGTTAGTCATTGTATGGAATCATGTGCTCGCGCCCAAATACTGCCTCCCCTCCATTAGCGGTGTGATGAAAACCACTTACTGCCTCCCGCTACTGACGAGACGTCAAATCATTTCCCCACTGATGCAATTTGTCCAAATCCTGAACCCACCAAAAGTTGACTTTGCATAAAAAACAATGATAATCAGTTTTTCATCCTTATTTCCGGAAAATGCATGCATGAAGCAACCTGAATGTCGAGGTCAACCAGTTCATAAAGCCAACTATCAACCACCCTCAAATTTGTAGTCGACGCTGCTCCAAGTCCGCCATTCTCATGCAGTGAACCTGCATTCCATTGCCCGTCATTAAAAATAGGTATTTACCAGTTTCCATCTAGAAACCCTGTGAATACTTGCTTTCCTTTGTAATTAGTTTGAAAAACCTAAATTTCATCATAATTCAGTTGTTGTACTTAGAATTCAAGTTTCCCAGACCCTCTGTTTCACCAATTCACTTAAAGAACCCTAGTTTCCTATCTGAATCCACAAGAACTAGAATGGAAACCCCCGTAGCCCTCAATATTGTACCTATCATTACCCCTCACAGTGATTTGGATTAGCTGCCCTTAGCAGATAAATATTTTCAAATAAAAGACTTGGATATTGACAAAAATCACCTGAAAGTGTTTTTCCAATGCCGGGACAATCACATTAATGGCTATGACACCATAGGACTTTGGGAATCAAATCTACTAATGTACTTTCTTCCCTCTGTGTTTTCCCTGACATTATCCATCAATGTCTTGCCAATTATGATATCAACCTCAGAGCAGTAATGTCCCCCAATTAAAAGTCATCTTCATAATTACTGTAGACTCAATCAATGAGATGCATTAGTTTCAGCTTAGTCAAAACCTCACCCCCATTTCCCTTGGAGATCTGCTAGAGAAATCATCCAAATTTTCCTAGTCTGAACTCAGTTGCCTCTGCTAGACTTTCATAGATAAGCAGTATCAACCCAAAAATCCCCCTCCTTATTTTTCAGTTTTCTTCAAAGAGATAGGGAAAACTATAGTATATATGATAGGTGCAGTCATGGGTTTCAATACTAGTGAGTATGTGGATGAATTGACCCTAATTTTGATTTCCATCTTTACCCCTGGTCATCCTCCTGCTGTCAAGTACAAGTATGCTGCATTTATTGCTAAGAAAATACATGACCGGTTCATGAGGCTAGAAAATGAAAAAGTGTTCAAGTATTCGACATTCATCTATCACCTTATCCTTTACTATTAGTCTGAAAAGTTTCCATTCTCTGTAAATAAACTTGATACAAAGGGTAATCCTAGATCAATCATTTTTTTGAACTTCTATCTTTCACCATTCATTTGCTTGTCCTTATTCATATAATGAATTCATTGACCAGTTTGTCCACTTAGTGACCTCCATGTTGACAGAAAATCCTCCTCCTAGGATTAGTGATGAAACCAAAAGAATTCTTCAGCTATCCAAACAGTACAAGGTAGGTGACTGGTACTTCTACCAGAATCACACAGAGATTAGGATATATGGTTGTGAGATTCCTCCATTCAAACTACCAAAATATGTTCCTATGAGGTTGTTTGCATTGGAGTATTATAGGAAAATGATAAACTCATATCAGATTCACTTTACCAGGGCCAAGAAAAAAGCATAGTTGAGAATTGAGGATCACCTAGGCTCATTTTTCTGCAACAATAGAGAAACAGGCAAAGTAGCAGAAGAAATCCTAGAACAAATGAAATTAAATAAAAGATTTGGTTGAAGATATGACCCACACAGTTTTATTTGTGATACGAGAATGAAAAACAGGTTATCACCATATTTTCATCACAGAATCCCTGAAATAGAGCAATATGCTAATATGGATGAATGGAGGGAAGGAACTCTAGTTGAAATGGATAGTGATCAGGTCAATGTAGATAATGTGATGAAAGACCTAGAAATGAGACTTGACCTGGACTCTTTTGAATAGGTACCAGTTGGAACTTTTCAGAAGCCAAATCCAAGAACTAGTGCCTCTACAACAGACACTTCTCAAAGGCACTCCCAGGAAACTAGTGCACCCCTTGTAGAACCATCACAGGGAAAAGAATAAGAAACCAGTACTCTAGCATCAGGGCAATCAAATATGTCAAAGCAGCCTAAAATCTATGAAGAACAAGCTCGACCACAGACCAATCCAGCTCAAATTAATATGGGAGATCCCCTAGTTTTGCAAACTCCTCTAAATGAGGAAAAGAGTTTAAAAAGAAACAGGGAAGTAGCTACCCCCGCCAGTGGTCCTTCAGACTAGCCTGGTGCTGAGAGTCACAAGCTAAATCTACATTTAGAAGAAGAGTTTTTTGAAGAAACAATAGGGAGTTTGAGGAAAGAAGGTGGAGACAGTCAACATACTTTCCCAGTAGGTGGGACACCTTTTAGCTCACAAAGACAAGGGCTTGAAAGACAACAAAGTACTGAAGTTTCATCCTTCAGGTCTTCATCTGACAAAAACTTAGACATCAAAGAAAAATTCAAGGAGATAAAGGCCAAAAATGAACAGTTAAAGGCCCAAGCCTACACACAATACTTAAAGATGGCTCCTACCAATCAAACTAGGTTGATGTCAGCTTATGACATTAAGGAAGGGAAAATGCAGATGAGATTTTTAAAGCCTAAAGTACAGTAGCCCAAATCACTCGCAGACTACCTCAAAACTAATTTTGAGGTCTTAGCCAAGGACATTCGCTCCATAGATCAAATAGAATTGCATAAGTAAATGGGGGAAATGGTTTATTCAACATTGACAAGCAAGGCCATGATGGCACCCAGATTGAAGAATTCACTAAAAAATACCACTGCTCAATTACAGTTGGAAAGAGCTTCCTCATAGGTAAAAGACAATAGAATCAATTCATTGGAGGATTTGATTATTGGATTGGGTCATAACCCAAAGGATGTAAAAGCTGCAGAGGCCCTAATAAATAAGAAAAATGAAGATATAGTTGACCTGAGAAAGCAGCTGAAATTACCACCATTGATGCATCCACAGACTACTGAAGTAATTGAAAAGAAGGCTGAAGAAGAGCTTATGAACTTGGTCCTAAAGCTAAATGAGCAATGAAATGAGACAGAGCAGTAATTAGAGAAAACACTAAAGAAAAAGCAGAGTGAGTCAACCTCTTAGCCTCAAAATGTAGAACCAGTGGTTTCCACAGTAGTTCCTTCTACACTTGCAACTGCTCTAGCACCAAATGTCCCTTTGACGACAGCTGAAACAATGGCAGTTACAGGTACAGCAAGGTAGGAGCTTCAAATCAGAGTACTGAAGAATTGATCAAATCCATAGAGGAGATGAAGCTCTAGGTCACTGAATTACAAAAGTTAAAGGAGAAATTTGTTACTTTAGAACAGAAGTATGATGTGTCAAAAAAAAAAATTGTTGAAGAAGTGAGAAAAACAAAGGCTTGGCTCAATAAGTAAAAACACTAGAAAAGGATCTCACATTTGAAAAGCCTTTAGCAGATATAAAACAAAATTATGGACCAACATCACTCAATCAATCAATGATGTTTGGTCATCAATCCAAATCATTTTTGAACAGATTGACTTAGTCAAAGCATTGCAGAAACCAAGGAAGAGCTAGGTGGAAAGCTTGAAGAAGCTATCAGGTTAATAAAATTTCTAAATAGAAGAAATAGGCACCAATTAGAACAGCTAAATATTGAGGATAGAAATAGAACCATCCTAGAAATCAAGAAAGTATTGACCAAAAGTTCTCTAATGCAGAACTTGGAAAGAAAATGTCAGAATATGCAGGAAGACATTGCTGAATTTATGGAAGAATTTGGCATTTTACAGAGTAAAGGACTTCTAAGTCCTTTAGTCATCAATGATAAGTTAATGAGGCATGAGGATTATGTCGATAAATTGGATCAGTATGTAGATAACCAGGCCATTTCATCTATTAGTTCATTTGCACCTAAAGCATTACCTACTGGTAGAGTTCTATATGACAGTCTGGAGAACCTTTTTTATGTTGAGCATGAATTGAAACACTTGTTTCCTCTACAGCCAAATTTTGTAAAATACACAGAGGTTAATGAAATCTTCAGGAAACTGACAAGGACCAGGATACCAAGGGATGAATGGTGGACTGAAATGACAGACATTTTATGATTTACCTTGGTAAAAAGTAAACTGAAATATTTACCATAGTCAATTTTAGTAAAAGAAGGTGAATGAAGGTAAAGCAGATAAAAAGTATCAGTCATAGTTTAAAGAGTATCAGTGAAAAGATGAAAACAATCAGCCAACACAAAATTACAAGCAGGACAACAAAATGCACAATCATAGGGCCTGCCTCCAGCTCATCCAAAAAAAATAGGGTAGCAACCTAGTAGTTCACTTTTAGTTTCTATTTTCAAGACCATCTGTCTCTATTTTCATGTAGAATATAGTTAGTTTTCCTAGAATATATCTCTCTCAGTTATGAGATATTTTGTTGTAAATTTTTGTATAAGTACTTCCTCATTCGAAGTACAGAGGGTGGATTCTTAGACATTTCTGTAGACTCTTTATTTTGGAATAGAAGTGTTGTTAAACAACTATTGTATGGCTGGCTGGATAAAGTAATAAAGCAAAGGACTTTTACAGGATTCATGTGTCATAGGTAGGGAATTCTTAATTGCTCCCTGCTTCTTAGTTTATCATTGTGGCCATTTAACAAGAAATTCTTAATTGTTTTTTGTTAATGATCACCCACTTTTCCTCATCTTAAACTTTGTTGAAGGATTCTTAATTGCCCTTCTTTCCCTTCAAGACCATTTCACCCTTTTAAGTTATCATTTGTCTCCCTGTTTAGCTATCTTGCCCTGTGAATCCCTCCTTTGTTGAATCATCCTGATCCAGTTAAGCCATCTTCAGTGGACTCCATAGCCCAATGGCCTGAGATACTTTGTTCTACCCATCTGCTCCTGAATTCCACCACCAAACAAAATCAAAACCTTCCAAGATTTCATAACTAGCCTAATATTCCATAAAACAAAGCTAAATCATAAAGAGAGAGCCCTCTCTGAGTACAGATTGGCTAGATCATGTACTTAAAAATTCGTTTATGGTTACCTCGGACCCCTTTCCTTCTTCTGACAACTTCAAGGAAAATATGAGTGATAACACTAGCCACTAGGGAAAAAGACTGGAGCATGATATATTACTACAGCAACCAAATACCTGACGTGATCGGCAGAAGCACAACTGGTAAAGGAATGTAGTATAGATATGATTGTGGAGTTTATTTTTATGTGTATACTGTCCTAATTTCGCTACTCTAAGATATTAATGAGTGACAGGGGCACACACTTCTTAAACGAAACGATTTTTGTGATGCTTGAATAATTTTAGGTCTATCATCATAAAAGTACACCCTATCACCCTCAAGCTAATGGTATGGTTGAAGCCTTCAACAAAACCCTAGAGAGCACTTTAACAAAGGTTTGTAATGAGAAGAGGAATGAATAGGATGTGCACATACGAGTACTCATATGGGTGTATATAACCACTTGTAAAAAGATGACACGCAGAAACCCTTTCAGGTTGGTCTATGAGCAGGAGGCTGTGATGCCTATGGAATATATTGTGTCAAGTCTGTGGATTGCAATATTGATTGATATGGCTGATTGTGATACTATGGAGGAACGTCTCGTGCAACTGGTGGAATTGGAGGAGGATCGATTTTTAGCAGGATTTCACCAATAGGTGCAAAAGGAGCACGAAAAGCCATGGCATGATAGACATATAAAGAAGTGCACCTTCCAGTTTAATGATTTAGTCTTATTAAATGAAAAAAAAAATATGATATTTCTTGGAAAGTTTCAAATGCATTGGCTTGGAACCTATGTGGTAAAGGAGTTAGAGCTTGAACTCGTCGAGCCTTTACAAGACTAGCCTCACAAATCCCGATGGCCTCCCATGGCAGATGAAAAGAAAGACGAAGGGGCAGGAGATCCTATAAAAAGCTTGCACGAAGAAGCCCTTGAACGACAGAGGAACGCGATGATGGATAGCTTTATGCATATCCTTCAGCGGCTACCCAGAGGTGACGCATCGGCTTCCAACAACTACTCTGGAAACACCACACCCTTTAAGGTACAAGTTAATTTTGAAATACCCATAGTCAAGGGTCAAATAGACACAAATGGTGTAGATAAATGGTTAAATCTACTAGATGGGTATTTTTCTATTCATGAATTTTCAATTCGAGAAAAGATTGTTTTTTCTCTTCTCAAAACAGCCCTCCACATCAAGGACTGGTGGGAAGCCTACTGCAAGCAGAAGGATGAAAGTACAGGCTCACTATTTTTAGGTGCACCCACTTTGGATTCATTCCGGGATGCCATCAAGGAGCAGTACTACCCTGTCAAAAGCTATGAGGACAAATACATCAAATGGACCACACTACGGCACAAAAGGGACCACACTGCTGCTAGAGAAGTGGAAGCTGACAAGGCCATAGTCAGCACCCTCAAGAAGGTTGGGTTGAACTTGGTTGCGCTACCAAGTGAAGCCCTTTACACCTTGCAAGACAGTGTGATCACAAAACTTTGGGCCAGAGAGTAGCACGCACTGAATGTGATCAGCAAGCAAAAGGTCAACAATACCCAGATGTTCATATAAAAGACTTTCGTGCTTGATCTCCTTAAGAAGATCACAGAGAAGAATTAGTGCACCACAGTTGTGGTAGCTAAGACCTGCAGAACTGTTCAAGAGCTGAATATCCCAGAAGAACTACTAGTCAACGCAAGAATTCGAAAGCTCGCTACAGGTGTCTGTGATGCAAGGATAGAGCTAGCTAAGGTTGAGTTTGATCTGAACCTGATCCAGGTGGATGTTGGTGGCCACCCACCTATCCCATTTGGACCCCCACAACTGTCTCTTTCAGTTTTTCAGTTTCCGTAATTGTAGCACAATTTACTATTTTTAGCAGTTTTTTTCGGGTCCTGAACTTCC
>APFE030505865.1:44769-78731 GCA_000404065.3 Pinus taeda
ATTCCAAAACCTAACCCTAGAAGATGAAACGCCAAATTGTGGGCCTCGTTTTGGGTAAATTGGTACATCAATTTCCCGGGGTCGTAACTTTTGCATACGATCTCCGTTTGATGTGTATGATAGCTCATTAGAAAGATCTGTCCGAGAACTACCACTTTGGGGGGGTGGGGAACATTAGTCCATGGACCCATGTTGCCCCCAGATTTCCCAAAAAACGTCGTTTAGGGCCTCAAAATGGCTCCGGAAGTTGAGCACCCAAAAAAACTGCTAAAAATAGTAAATTGTGCTACAATTACGGAAACTGAAAAACTGAAAGAGACAGTTGCAGAGGTCCAAATGGGATAGGTGGGTGGCCACCAACATCCACCTGGATCAATTGGGATTTGGGAGATCATGAGAATTTCCCTCAGCTTGCATCGACCAAATACTTGTCAAAAATATATTATGAGGAAACCAGGGTTACGCAATAAGAACCTATGAAGTGGGTCGCAGGAGTTGAGAAAGTAGACCTCCTGAACATACTCTGGGTGTCACACTTCAATTGCACCATCATTAACATTGTATGTGTTCAGAAGTTACTCACCTTAGTGCATGATGGGTGTCTCTGGCTGGGAGAACCCATCCCAATTACCGATATGTTGATCCAACGGATCACCTCACTACTGTATCAAGGTGTGGATCCAGCAAAAGCATTTGGATGGAAAACGAAGGAGAAGAAAATCATAGATCAGATGAAGAGCGAGTTTGATTTGGTTAAAAAGTCACGTAGATATTCGATCTGCTCCATTTCATATCCTGCGGTGCAGTTCACTGCACAGATATTGGCATGTAAGATCATACAGAAGTGTCGCATTGACGAGGTTCCCGTGATCTCTTTGGTTACACAATGTGTCAAAAGAGTTCGGTACAATTGGGCTCAATACATATGCAAGGAGTTCTTAGAGAATTGTCAAGAGTCCCAGGATGAGGGCAAGCCATTTCATTATGCTAGTTGTTACTCTTGATAGCATTAGTAGCATGGAGGAAAGTAGAGGAAAACTAGTTTCCTCCTCAAGAATTAGACCTTTCTGAGGCAAAAAAAAATTCTTCGCTCTGGGAAATAGAGGACATTGCACAGGTCACAGAGACCAATATGTTCTGGGTACTGGTGGATATGGATCTATGCAAAGTGATTAGCGAAAGGCCAAGGTTGTCACCTACCTTACATGATCAGTATGAGCCCTACGCGGACTTCAATGTTGACTTCCGTAATGTATATGTTCACGTGCGAAGGGATCTGGAGAAGATATGGTACAAGCTATCTTATCTTGTTGGTGAGGAATATGTCACAGAGATTCTTAGTAAATGGCCAGGATAGTGGATTTACCCATTAGATTCAGGTGTAGGAACGAGAAAGGAAGCAAAAGGTACCACTATGAAGACCTGAGCAATAGAAAAATGGAAGGAGGCCTAGAAGGCCGTAGCTTGGGAGAAAGTTGTTGCTAAGGAAGCTATCGACAAAGAGCGAGCGGCCTAGGAAACCACGATTGAGGTTGAGCAGTTTGACTCTGAGCACACCCAGGACCAAGAAGGGTCAGATGTAGAAGGGGGCGGGGGTGTGGAGCAGGGAACCTCCTTTGTGGTCAGGAAAATAATGAAGTAGACAACCTTGGGGCCATGGAAGAAGCAGAAGTTGACTAGATTCTACAAGGTGGATCCGTTAGCCCTCACTGAAGGGGACTTAGAAGAAATTGGCGACAAGATCTAGGACACTACAATAGAATTATGGACCCAGTTTGAGTAGCAATACCAACAGGAACTAGGAAATGTGTATAAGGATCTATGCGATCTATAGATCTAGACAGGATGATTGCAAGCAAGCATAGGTCAAGTGAGAGGGATTCAGGTGAGCCTGCATCAAGAAAGCACAATAGCGTTGGACACGAATCGGAATTTGGATCTCTGTGTGATGCAATTGCTAGAATGGACCTTGTGCATCGACTCAAAAGAGGCCAACGCCCACATTTCGAAGATCAAGGATCTAAGCATCAACCTCGCAGCACTCCCTATCCAAACCCTACATGAGTTGCACCAAGGCATATCAGATGAGTTGAGGCTAGGAAGCAGCGCACATTGCTATCGATTAATGAAGTCAAAAAAAAAAACCAACAGATCTTCGAACAAAAGGAACAGACACTGAAGGAGAAGGAAGAAATTACTACGCAGAGCCAACACTTAGAAGCAACAATTAAACACGTGTGTAATGAAATGCTTGAACTTAATATTGCAACTGATGTAACATCAAAAGAAAAGATCCAGAAGCTGGCCGCGGTGGTCAAGGAGCCCAAAGATAAAATCGGCAGATTCTTATTTGAGTTACAACTACAAATTTCAGAGTTACAATTGAAGCTGCAGCCAACAACCCCACTAGAGGTTTGAGAGAAATGAGGAGCTGCTATAAAGGAAGGAATGGCCACATTAGAAGTAGTAGCCAAGGACTGCACAGAGTTGTTCGAGCAGGCCATGGAGCTATGGATGTCTCTATAGGAGGACCCCACTCTAGAGAACATTGGCATAGGATTTAGAGAAAAATAGCAGCAGTTCAATGAGATTAGGTCGATTACATGCACTTTTGCGCTAGTAAAGTGGTTCATGAGACTACAGGAAGGGAAGTAGCTTTAGATTGAAATTGAAGAGTTGCATTAGAATGAGGCCATTCTTATGGCAAGAACACAGCCTTGGACAGAAGAGGCCAGCCATCTCACTCTACAAAGCAAGTTAAAGGGCATGCAGTAGACTCAAAGTACAATGGGTCTCGCGATGGAAGGCCCCACTACAAAGAACTTAGTTGAGGAAGTGCAGCAGGCAACTACGCAAGGAACAATTGATATGTAGGTTCTGAAGTTGGGGTTCCATGAATTCCAAGAAAAGATTGAAATACCAGCTAAGTGACTCAAGGATGAGTCACCAAATTTTGTTGGGGGCCTATTGGTATGGGGTGCTTGGGGTTAAATTTTGTATTTCCATTTTGTAAAAATGTAAAGTACCTGCAATTTGTGAAACAGAGCGCGAATATAGTAAGAGTAAAAGGGACTTTAGCCTCTTAGGTATTTAGGTGTTAGGAGGGTTTTAACACCTACCCATGGTCTGTAAACCATGATATTGTAAAAGGAAATGCTATAAATAGAAGAGTCATAGCGATTCTAGGAAGAAAATAAGAAGATCGAATATCACTGTTTTTGGCAAGTAAGGTAAGGTAGGAAAATTTATTTCTTTTACTTAGGCAAAGGGTAAGGCTCCTGCAGCTAAGTGCGTGGAGACCTTGGTAAGTCCACAACCTAAGTGTGTGGGCCCCTATAGCTGAGTGCACGGGGAAGAAGAGTATGTACTTTGAAGATCCCATCTAATAAAGAAAATTTTGATCCATACTTTGCGTATCTGTTCATTTGTGCGCCTTTCTGCAATTATGCGTATTCACTCTACATCTGAAAGTATATGAATATATGTTTACCTAATGTACGAAAGTGGTAGATCAACATCATTTATGCATGTTATGACTAGGTAATGACTTTCACGAAGATATAATTGTTTTGTATTAGATTTATTGTTATTAACTGTTCTGAAAGGGTTAGGGTTCGCGAACACATAACTAAGCCCTAGAAGCTGCAGGAACCCATCACATAGGCCTCTAGATGCAGAAACATGGTTTTTTCATCCCCCAATACTGCTCCGGGTGAGACTACAGTCGCACTTTGTGGGTTGTTGCTTTAAGGGCCAACAATTTAGGGTTTTGTTGGTTGGTGCAAGTAATGTTCAACCTGGGTCAAGCCCCATCAAGCCAACATTTACCTCTATGCAAAAGGTCTAGTCTATGTGGATTTCCGCAAATTCCCCATTTATCCTGGTTATCAGTATATTCTATTCTATCCCATTCTTAGTTGAACACATATTCCTTAAGCTTTCGATATCACAATTGTTTTGATCTGGTCGAAGGGTAATATTTAGTTATGAGTTTGAAAAGACCAGAGTCTTAATTTCATCAATGGTGTTGCTCTACTGCTAGCAGGCCTATTCAGTACCCCTTTAGAGTCACTACAGGAACACGAGAATTCCTTCACTTCTAGGGAGCCTGTTCAGTACCCTGACGAAGTCACTTGCTTCACCTCCCTATGCAAGAAGCCTTTCTATTCTTTCACATCTTATTTTATTTTATTTCAATATGCTCATTGGAATTTTATCGGTGTTTATACCACCAAGGTGGAAGATGGATCCCAAATTATTAAGAGAAAAAGAGGTTGTTCCTTCATAGATAGTTTATATACCTCTATAATTAATATGCTTTCCATTTGTTTTCCCCTTTCCCTTCTCTACTTGATTGGATCAACATGTCGAACACCATTCAACTACCATATTGAGTCAAGGAATAAATCTTCTAAAGTATATATGAGCCTCATGGTTCTACTTATGGATTTCTAGTTGAATTAATCGTATTTTCCATTCAAATATTGTTCACTTTAAAAGATATGTAGGCCCAAACAAGGAAGAGGAAGACATATTAGCCAATATTTGCTTGTCAATACAATTTCCTTTACAAAAATTTCACACAGTGTTCTCTTGCGCCAGAAAAAAGCATATTTCATGCATAGTGTTATTGAACAAAACCCAAAAGAAAAGACATGGAAAAAAAGAAATAAAAAATAAAAATAATAAATAAAATGTAAGACTAAAATTAAAAACAACATGCAAGATATAAGCAATAAAAAAAGAAAATAAAAAAACTAGATGTAGAGCATAATGCATTAGAAAACTAAAATGAAACTAGACCTACTCCTTATCTAACTAGCTAGAAGGTTAGGGTTGAGTGTAGTGAAATTTCCAATGTAGCCACTGAAGTTGCTTCCGACCTGTAAATACAAAATATGAGAAATTGAAAGAAATATAAAGAAATGTGCAAAATTAAAAATATGATCATGAATAATTGCACAAAAGATAGAACGTCTTTGTTAAAGGTAGACACATGTGCCATCCTGTAGCCTTACTTTTTGGGTTAGAACAACAATCATACCAACCATGAAATATTCTTACAAATATACCTTCATTCATGTTATTAACCTTAGAAAACATCAAGAAATATCAAAGCTTATTATTAGTGACAAAGCTTGCTAAGTAAGATGCTTCGAGTCAATCATAGATTCAATCATGAAATCCAAAAAAATCTTCTTGAAAACCCTGAAATCCTTTAGAAATTATTTTTCAATTAGTGGCATGAAATCAAGGGGAGAATCTTGTAAGAGAAAATGAGTCTGATCATGTTTAGAAGGCTTATCGAGATCACGAAGGCCTGACATAAACATCAAAAATAGATGAATTGCTTCAACTACTTGACAAGTGCATGAAAAATGAAATGATGAATCATAAGAATTTATGGCCTTGATGGAATCAACAAATTTAAAACAATTATCATCAGATAAACTAATGGGAAAATAATCAATTGAAATACAAGTGTTAAGGCCAAATTTATGATCATATGGGTTCATTAAGGCATCATCTTTTCCATTATTTGAACATAAAGATGGATCAATTTGAGTAGATTCAAATATCCTTTGAATAATAAAATCAATCTCTACATAGGTTGAATATGAAACTTCACTACCTTGAATCCAATTATAAGGATTATATATGAATGCTATTATAGGAAATACAAGAAACCAATCAAGATACAATGAATCAACATATGTTGAATCAAATTCAACCTTTGTATCAACATGGGAAATTAATCTATCAATATGAAGGATTTGATTGACCAAATAACTTACAAATTTGTTAACACCCAAGAGGGTAGATTGTGCCATAAGGAAAATGATTAGAATTACAATATTCACAAGAAGGATAAGAAGTCGATGATTTTCAAAAGCGTTTGACAAGTGTGAGTCTTTCAACCGATGAGAATATTTGTCATGATGATTAAAATGATAAGGTTTAGAACCTATTGACAGTTCTGGACCCACCAACATTCAGGGGATCACCCCAGTAAGAGGTCCCAACTAGACCTCACACTGTTTGGTGTGGGATTCCCATCCGATATGATGGCTCTATTGGCTTGAGGGGGCCTGACCCAGGTTCGTAGTTATTTAGCCAAACAAATCCATGTACTACTGGCCCTTTTGGCAACAACCCATAGAGCACGGACTGAATTCTCACTCGAAGCAGTATGGGGGGATGCTGGAACCAAGTTTCTACACGCTTGAGATGTTTGAGGGGTCGATTTAGTCCAACTATGAATACCTTCGTGCAAGTTACTTCGCTCACTGCCCTGACCTGCGTGGCCTTTGTTATCTGTTATAATCACCTTCACGTAGCCCTAACCAGGGGCTGAGGTGCTTTCACACTGCTAAAGAAACGATCTGTGCTATTTCCCCAAGTTACACCATGGATCTTACTTATCTTCTTATAACAGTTAGTTATCTTCACGTACACTGATACTTTGTCTTATCTTCCCTTTATCAACATGTTCATATAAGTTTACACGTCATATAGACAATAGACATGCAATTTATATATGATACATTCACTGCAAAAAATAGGAAAAGATAGACATAATTGATGTAAGACTTCTCTTTATTAATGCTTCAATCAGTTACAAACTCAACCTACCCTGTGCACTCAGCTACAAGGGTCTGCGCACTTAGCTATGGACTACTAGACCTCTGCGCACTAAGCTGCAAAGCCTTCTCCTACTCTACGACCCAAAGACATGACTTGACACTTCACTAAGACTTAATTCATCATCATTAGATCTTACAAACTTCCATGGTTATTTTCTTTTACAACTTAGAGCCTCATTCTATTTGTAACAATCCCATGGTCTGCGAACCATGGGTAGATCTCTAAAGCCAACATTACATTAAAAAAATTTACAATCTTCACACTCCGCACCCACAAAACGTGGAGTATTTACATTGGATATGGTCAAAATCTGCGCTTTAAGCCCCAAAACATGCCTTGGGGGATCTCGCGGCCAACAGGCTCGGTTTCCATTATCTTAAACATTTTCCTCAACTCTTACTTGTCAGC
Organism: Pinus taeda; assembly: GCA_000404065.3. Classification (NCBI taxonomy): domain Eukaryota; kingdom Viridiplantae; phylum Streptophyta; class Pinopsida; order Pinales; family Pinaceae; genus Pinus; species Pinus taeda. The sequence goes on from APFE030505865.1 coordinate 51,823, forward strand.
ACAATAGAGTGGTTTGCTTTATCTTTCGAGAAGTGAGGTTTGTGTGCCTGGTGATTGTAAGTGTCACTTGTGTCAATTGTTATTTCACCGTAGAGGGAGAGGGTGAGAGTGAGTCCCAAGTCGATTGGGGGAAGCCCCGAATCTGCTAAGAACACACAACACAACGGGACATGCAAAACTTCTGAAGAAACACTCCACACAAATGCGGAAGTCATAACACACAAGGGAAGATAACACATATAACAGTGAGTGGATTAGTCCATGTGAGTGCAATGGTTGTTATAGAAAATTTTATGTGAAAGGTCTATCTGATGTTAGGGAGAGTAGTCAACACAGGTGAGACAATGTTAACAGCATATACAACACATTTTCATTAACATATATGTATTACAGCAAGTGAATTAGTTCAAGTGTTAAACACAGGTTAAATCAACATGCATTACAAGTGTTCAAGATTAGTCTTACAATAGTTACAATACATCTGTGAAAATGTGTTGGCCTGTTAGCAGGCTTCTAAATTAAGTGAAAGTTCCAAGACACATCGTTACACCATACATCACTAACCCCATGAATGGGGCATTGGAGCCACTACTTACTCCTCAAATAAAATATTACAGACCCTTAAGGCGATGTGGGAGAAGCTGAGGTGAAAATTCCTTTGCATATACACATGAGGGGGTATTTATAGCCAAGGGTGAAACCAGCCCTTGTGGTTGTTCGATTACCCTCATGACTATTTGACTTCCATAATTTTTCGTATAACAAGTGGGTCTCTTGGACTTCCATGTTACATTACATTGTTTGGAAGTATGGCCCACTGTAGAGATGTGGACAACATGACTCATGACAAGACTCGAAATGACAATGATGGTACATTCATGATGTTTCTGGTGTGCATGTCAAGTTGCAATGTTGCTGGTGATGGATGTCCTCATGGTGTGTCAAAACTTCACCTCCGAATGGAAACATTTGTGGAGTCTTCAATGGTCGTTGGGTTCGCTTGATGTTGCATTCACACGTTGCTCCTTTCTTGTATGTTGGAAGGCTTTACAGGTTTGTCTGTTCGTGAATAGTGCATGTTCATCCTTCCGTCTGTCTATCAACACATTTTGCATGTTTGCTCGTTCGTCCATCCGCGAACACATATTTGCATGATCATCCCTTTGTGAGCATATCTCTTTTCATGCATCGTTTGTTCGTCCGTTGGTGAACATGTCCTTCTGCACGTTCTCCCTTAGTTCATACCATCCGTCGTCGCACCATGTTTGTTTGTGTACCTATATCTGCAGTCAATCATGATGAGATGACATCAAATCCAAAAACCTCCTAGTCTACCAAGATGCACGATTGTTTCAGATGCAGGTGACCGAGAGAGGAGACAAGGTTGTGTGTTGGGATGGAGGCTCTAGGGACTACTGATAAAAGCTACGTAGGAGTCAATAAGTGATGAAGATGGGCTATCTGAATCGACAGTGACTATCTGTGGGGTCTGGCTCATTTGGAGGAAAAAACTGCACAGTTGGGAGGAACAGTTAGGGCTACAGGAAGGTTGGGAAGGAAAAATCTACACAATTTCTCAAATGAGTAGGCAGTAGGAGCCTTGCAATCAAAATTGTGCAATTCTTGAGGGGACTTAGTAGTCAACTATTGGGTCACTGGCAGCAAAAACTGCACAATTTTTTAGGGGAACTGGTAGTCAGCTGCCAGGGGCTATTGGTGGGAAAAAGTGCACTGATGCTGGGAGGCTAGTGTTCTAGTCACCTCTGTGTAGTTTCTGAGTTGAGCAGACTATTGGAGACGGGAAGACTAGCTCATGAAAATTGCATAATTTTCTGGGTGAGCAGTTGGTCGACTATTGGGAGGGTTGGTTGGGAAATTTGCGTAATTTTCTTAGGGAGATAGGGATGGGCACTTGGTGTGTGTTCGGACTATCTGCACAATTTTCTTAGTTAGTGGAGTAGTTAAGGTCTGCAGCCTCTGTGCATATTTTGAGGGGAGTTAATCCTGGGGTGGCTGTTGGGTCAAACTCTTCAGTTGACCAACATGAAGCTTGATTGATTCTCTTGCGGGTAGTAGATATTGAAATGGCTTACGTGGTGCTTCTACGTTGTTCTGCGTGACAATCGATTAAGTTAGGTCTAACTATCAGAGGGGAATCTAGTCATCCGAACTTCAGCAAAGTGATTAAGTGTTTGAATGAGTGAAAGATGCATATGTGGTCTTGAAAACACACACTTACATGACTAGATGTCGAGACAACTCAAACCATCCAGACACACATGCTCAACATGACTGACCAATTGTGTGAGTGACAAGTGCGCCACTTTTGATTGATCATTAGTCAATCGTGACGACACTTGTGCGACAGTGTATGTGACTCCGTGTGTGAGTGTGACAAATGTTTACATAGCGAACACAACATGTACACATGAAGCAAAAACCTTGAGTAAAACTAGGACATGGTCGCAAGCATGATAGTGACATCAACATGCAAAAGCTTGGGTGGAATGATCAAGCAAGGTGGGTGTGAGGACTCACACGAGCTCATGGAGTGAACCTGAGTGCTTGCAGTCATCAAGTAAAACTATTGAAGGAGGCTCTGAAATTGGATGCAGGCCAAATTTTTTGAGGGTGGTTGTATCTGCTACAACACTTGGCGACACACTGGTAGAACTCCAACTTCTCTGTTTTGGTTCATTGATAGCATAGGGCCTTGGCCTTTCAGGGAGTATTGAATCGCTATGCAGGTTACTTTTGCTTCCCCACTTACCCCATGGATGTAGGTTTTAACCTTGTACGAAAATTACTTGCATACGAATTCTAAAACAAAGAAAATAAACAATGCGAGAGCATAACACATAAAACACATATGCACAAAGATTTTCCCCTGGATCCCAAAACCGGGACTACCAGCTTGATTTTTCATTATGTTCCTTTAAATGTTACAATACATATTTATACATGTTGAAGGATCCAATACCATGGACTGAAAACCATTGCATCCAAAACCATGGATTGAAAACCATAGGTAGGTTCGCCCAACCTAATAGAGGGTCCAAAAAAAAAATTTCCTGGGGCACTGCCCCGGACCCCATAGAGGGGGGCTACCTGCCCCCCCTCTAACCCCCAGTTCACTACTTAGGTTAGTCGTGGAAAGAATATAACACAACCCAACAATGGACATACATGGTTCACCTTTTTCCAACTCAGTCAAACACAGTAAAAAATTCAACTTGATCATAGTGTTTCGAAATCGGGAAGGGTAGTTTAGCTTGCGAGTTGAAGATTTTCAGAGTATAAGTTTTTGTTGGGTCAAAAAAAAGGTATGTTTTCTCCTTAGTAATAGTTTTATTTAGCACTCATACTCACATGATTATCTTTGTTTATGGATAAAAGTGGAGGAAATAACAGTTAAAGTTGGGTAAAATTAATTAGTAATGAATTAGACGAATCTAAGCAGGGAAAACTCATTTTTACTATCTTTATGTGCAGAAGACGCAAATTGGATGATAGCTGTTCAATCGACAGAACAACAACATATCATAAAGGATAAAAAGGTAGCGTGTGAGGCAAAGTAGGACAACAGAAGACCGGGCAGACCGATGCTATTTTATGATGAAATCAAATCGAGTAATGCGAAATCCTTAGGATCTCCCGATACTGAGGATTCACTTTTATCTATTTACTTTTCTAATTTTTATATATAAGGCTGAAAGGCAAACTGCACAGCTAGTTTAGAAATACACAGTTCATAATTATGCTTTTGGACATATAATACTATTACTTTGGTGATGTTGTAACTCTGTTATATGTATTAATGAAGAAGACTGCGTTTAAATCATAATTATATTCTGAGTATCTCATAGCAGAGACTTTTGGCGGCTCTGGGCCCAGTCGAGAGAAGATCTACTGCTTCTTCTGTGCTATAATCTTTTTATTTTATTATTTGATGTTTGTTAGTGTTAAGTTAATATCATTTTGATTATCGTGAGTATTTTCAATTCAATTTTCTTTTGTTGTTCATTAGATATTCAAATTTCGCCATGTGTTATATATAAGTAATGCTTCTGGTTAGATTGGTTATGTAATTCCAACATTAGATTGTTGATTCATTCCAAGTAATTTTATCATAGATTTCAGAGATAGAATTGATCGCTTTCTGTAATATAGTTATTTGTTGTTCAATTATCAGTTGTTGTTCAATTGGAATTTTTTGTTCAATTTATGTAGTCTCTTTTGTAATTGAGTGAGTTAGTTTCAATTTCATTTAAGGCTGCCAAGTGTGATTTGTTATAGTTGTATTCAGATTCATTTGTTTTTATGATAGGCTAAGTAGAATTGCACAATATGTTATGAGTTTATTAGTTAACCTATGAATTCACTACATATATAGTGCTAACAATATTGAAATAAAAAGACTTGCCTTGGGTTGACAATTAATGTAGGAATTATGATTGCCTATAAAAAAGACATCTTAGTGCACCAACATTTTGGCACTATTACCAGGGAGATTTTTGCAAAGTGATTTTTCTTTTTATCTTGCTACAAAATAATTGGGTTTTAAAAACGGGAGGTAAGAACCTGTATACCTAGCAAGTAAAGTGCTTTCTTACCAGCCTGCTTTTCAGCAAAAGCTTAGAGGTTAAATAGGAATAGGTTTTTATGAAAGGCAAGGAATAGATAGATAGAAAAATATCAGAACCCCCACCTGAATCCACAAAACACAAGGGTTTGGTGAACCTTGGCAAAACGACCTTTATAGATGAAATTGTAAGAAAAGCAAAGTATCAAGTATCAATAGGATTCAGGGATATATCTGGAAAAAGTCCTAGTGTAATCCCTCAGGAAGCAGGGTTACCATCTGCATCTTATGCTGAAATTCCAAGCCAGATTGGAGGATCTAAGCAGAGCCTTCAGGTTACAAAAAAATTATATTCTGATCCTATGCAAGAGGGAAAGTCGTGTAACTTAAGAGAAGGAGATGGAGAAACCAATGGAACTGCGAAGGGAGGACCTCATCTATCAGAACAAGGATCCCCTGTGATCCCAGATCTAGGCAGTGCTGTAAAGCCAACCCGGAAGGCTAATCCTCCGCTTACTCAAAAAGCACCCCCTGAAATCCCTGAAGGATATTGGCACATATTTGACCAAATGGAAAATCAACCACCTCAAGGTCAAACCTCAACATTGGAATACCCCATAGTCAACCAAGTAGCTAATTCCACCATGAAGGCTATTCTTCTGTAGAGCATCCCAACTTTTCATGGGATGATCATAGAGGATCCATATGCCTTCCTCTTTGAATTTGATGTCCTCTGTAGAGGGTATGACTACACCACTAACCCTCAAAAGCTAAAATTGTTCCCTTCTACTCTGAAAGGAGCAGCTTTAAGATGGTTCATGGGTCTGGGTGGACGTACTATTAATTCTTGGGATGATATGAAGACTTCCTTCCTCACAAGATACCAAGAATTTTGCAAGACTAGGGAGCTAGGGCCTTGGCCTTTCGAGGAGTATTGAATCGTTGTGCGGATTACTTCAACTTCCCCACTTACCACATGGACATACATGGTTCACCTTTTTCCAACTGAGTCAAACACAGTAAAAAAATCAGCTTGATCACATTGTTTCGAAATTGGGAAGGGTAGTTTAGCTTGCGAGTTGAAGATTTTCATAGTATAAGTTTTTGTTGGGTCAAGAAAAGGGTATGTTTTCTCTTTGGTAATAGCTTTATTTAGCACTCATACTCACATGATTATATTTGTTTATGGATAAGAGTGGAGGAAATAACAGTTAAAGTTGGGTAAAATTAATTAGTAACGAATTAGATGAATCTAGGAAGGAAAAACTGATTTTTACTATCTTTATGTGCAGAAGACGCGAATTCAATGATAGTTTTTCAATCGACAAAACAACAACATCTCATAAATGGAAAAAGGAAGTGCCTAAGGAAAAGAAGGACAGTGGAAGATTGGGCAGACCGATGCTACTTTATGACGAAATCAGATTGAGTATTGTGAAATCCTTAGGATATCCTGATACAGAGGATTCACCTTTATCTATTTACTTTTCTAATTGTTATATATAAGGCCGAAATGAAAACTGCATGGCTAGTTCATAAATACAAGTTCATAATTATTATTTTGGACATGTAATACTGTTACTTTGGTGATGTTGTAACTCTGTTATCCGTATTAATGAAGAATATTGTGTTTAAATCATAATTATATTCTGAGCATATCATATAGGAGACTTCTGGTGACTCTAGGCCTAGTCAAGAGAAGATCTACTGCTTCATCTGTGCTATAATATTTTCTATTTTATTCCTTACTCTTTGTTAATGTTAAGTTAATATCATTTGATTATCATGAGGATTGTCGATTCGATTTTCTCTTGTTTTTCATTCAAGATTCAGATTTAGCCATGTGTTATATATAAGTAATGCTTCTAGTTAGAATGGTTATGTAATTCCAGCATTAGATCGATGATTCATTCCAAGTAATGTTATCATAGATTTCAAAGATAGAATTAATCACTTTCTACAATATACTTATTTGTTGTTCAATTATCAATTGCTTTTCAATTGGAATTTGTTGTTCAATTATCATTTGTTGTTCAATTGTCGTAGTCTCTTTAATAATTGAGTGAGTTAGTTTGAATTTCATTTAAGGCTGCCAAGTGTGATTCGTTATAATTGTATTTAGATTCATTTGTTTTCGTGATAGGTTAAGTAGAATTGCACAGTATGTTATGAGTTTCTTTTAGAGTTATTTCTTTCAGAATTGTTTGGATTGAGTTTGAAAAGATAGTCATTAGCAATTGCAACGATTTGTTATTAGTTAACCTTTGAATTCACTGCATATATAGTGTTGATACTCTTGAAATAAAAAGACTTGCCTTGGGTTGACAATTAATGTAGGAATTAAGATTGCATAAAAAAAGACATCCTAGTGCACCAACATTTTGGCTTTGTTGCCAGGGAGAGTGTTTCAAAGTGATTTCCTTTTTATCTTGTTGCAAAATAATTGGATTTAAAAACGGGAGGTAAGGACCTGCGTACCTAGCAAGTAAATTGCTTTCTTACCAGCCCACTTTTCAGCAAAAGCTTAGAGGTTAAATAGGAATAGGTTTTTATGAATGACTAGGAATAGAAAGATAGAAAAAGATCAAAACCCCCCACCTAAATCCACAAAACCCAAGGGATTGGTGAACCTTGGGAGAATTACCTTTATAAACGAAATTTTAAGAAAAGCAAAGTCTCAATCATTAATAGGATTCTGGGCAATATGTGGAAAAATTCCTACTGTAATCCCTCAGGCAGCAGGGTCACCATCTACAACTTACACTGAGATTCAAATCCAAATTGGAGGATCTGAGGAGAGTCTTCAAGTTACGACAAATTTACATTCTGATCCTCTGCAAGTGGGAAAGTCATGTAACTTAAGAGAAGAGAGGGAGATACTAGTGGAATTTCTAAGGCAGGACCTCAGTTGTCGAAATAAGGATCTCCTATGATCCCAGATCTAGGCAGTGCTACAAAGCCAACCCAGAAGGCTAATCCTCCACTTACTCAAAAAGCACCCCCTGAAACCCCTGAAGGATATTGACACATCTTTTACCAAATGGAAAATCAACCACCTCAATGTCAAACCTTGAAATTGGAATACCCCATAGTCAACCAAGTAGCTAATGCCCCCATGAAGGTTATTCCTCTAGAGAGCATCCCAAATTTTCATGGGATGATCACAGAGGATCTAGATGCCTTCCTGTTTGAATTCAATGTCCTCTTGTAGAGGGTATGACTACACCATTTACCCTCAAAAGATAAAAATTTCCCCTTCTACTCTGAAAGGAGTAGCTTTAATATGGTTCATAGGTCTGGGTGGATGTACTATGAATTCTTGGGATGATAGGAAGACTTCCTTCCTCACAAGATACCAGGACTTTTGCAAGACTAGGGAGCTAAAAGATGAAATCTTTAAGATGGCTGTAAAGGATAATGAAAATCTAGAAGAATATGTCGAACAGTTTCATTATAACTTGCAGAGATCTCTACACACCACCTTACCAAAAGAATTCCTAAGAGATATCTTAATTAAAGGAATGAAAGAAGAGTGAATAGGAACTCTACAGTTAATGGGGAAAGGGGATATTTCTCAAGAAGGTTATGATGAAATCGTTTGCTTGTGTATCAGGTGTTCATGAGGAAGCAAATGCACAGGAGCAGGGAGTCGAGATTCCATGAGCAGGGGAAACAAACCTCACGGTGGAGACATAACACGAAAGGAAATCGGTAACCTCCTGGAAGATTCAATACGGACATCTTGGGCACCCTCACAACGTAGCTAGACATTCTATAGGGTAAACATAAATAAGACTTAACAGAACAAAAATTGGTCATTTTTTTCCCACGCTGTCAAAAGAAGCACAACCAATGGGAGTGTCCATTACACATGGTTCAAACATGCGCCATCTGTACCAAAGATCACGCCATTGAATAATGCCCATCGCTTCTAGGGTTGAAATTAATGTTCAAAGAAGTAGAATAAGAGATAAAGCAAGTTTATCTAATGAACCAGCGTCGACAGTGGTAGGCCAAAAATACAGGTATGTCACAAGATGCATCCCAGTTCTTTCCTTCTTCAGAGTTTAATTAGCAACAGAACCCTAGGGCAGCATGGCAAGGCCAATCACTTTACTCGAATTGGCAACCTTAGCCATTCCCTATGACACGTGGTCAACTCAATCCTTTCTAGGTAATGGCTGGCCAAATTATCCTTTTACTCCTGTTTGGCAAGGTATCAATCCTAATGGCCTGCCTCCACCTCTCAAAATATGAATTGGTCTACAAATTGGCAGCGACCTTTAGGAATATCCAATACTCCTATGGGGACAACTCCTCAACCTCAACCTGCATTGTCATCTCCTTATCCATTACAGCAAAAGCCTCAGCCTCTTCTACGCCCTCAACTACTAGCCCAACCAAATTCAAACCCCAATAATAGACCGGTTCAACTGGTGCAAATTGTCGAAAGCTCAGACTATGATATTGAATGAAAAGAATGTAATAAACTAAGATTGAGGTCAAGATGTATCATCACCCCTGAGGAAAACAAGTATCAGCCATCAATTCAGATTGAAACACCACCTGTAATTGATACTGAAATAAAACAAGAAGAGACAAATCAATATAAAGATCTCGAGGAACTCATAGTCACTTCTCCCCCATTCCCCAAAAGGTTAATGATACCTAAGCCAATTGTTTACCCATATTTTTATCTTATAGGGGAAGTAAAAAATATTTGTATAAAAATTCTTCTCCTCCAGGCCATCCACGACATTCCCATCTGATCCGGATTTAAACAGGAATGCAACAAATTATAGAGATAACCATAAATACAGAGATGAGATAACCATAAATACAGAGATGCAGTGGAAATAATACTTCATTTCATTACTGTAAAATGCTGAAATATGCTTACAAACAAAAATGGAGATAAATCAACTACGGCGATGGTAGCTTATCTCTGAGGAGATGTGGTGGCTGCATGCCTCTAAAATATGTTACAATGAGGATCGAAGGCTTATTTATTGTTGAGAAACAATGTAAAACCCTTAACATCCGAAAACATAACCCTAGAAGATGAAACGCCAAATTGTGGGCCCTGTTTTGGGTAAGTTGGTACATCAACTTCCCAGGGTTGTAACTTTGGCACCCAATCTTCGTTTGACACGTACAATAGCTCGTTAGAAAGATCTATCCGAGAACTATAACTTTGGAAAGAGAAACATCGGTCCAAGGACCCACGTTTCTCCTAGATTTCCCAAAACACATCATTTACTGCCTCAAAATGGCTCTGGAAGTTCAGGACTCGAAAAACTGCTAAAAATAGTAAATTGTCCTACAATTACAGAAACTAAAAAATTGAAAGAGACAATTGTAGGGGTCTAAGTGGGATAGGTGAGTGGCCACCAACATCCACCTGGATCATTCCATCCCCCTTAGGAAGCAATGGTCCCCATTGTGTTGAGTTCCTCCATCTCCTGAATTTGGTCCCTAGTGAGCTATTCTACAATCTCGGATGTGTCCAGTAATGGTGGGAAGCATGGTCGAGGGTGGTACACATTGAAAACTTGGTGTAGGCAAAGGAATGGAGGAATGCTATGCTCCAAAGAATTATTTACCACAACCTTAGTAATGGTGTAAGGACCATGTCGGCATGGTCGAAGTTTCTAATGGGCTCTTATAAGGCGTTCTTTGTACAGATGCAACCAGACTTTGTTGCCCACCTGAAGCTTGTGTGGTACCCCTATGGGTGAGGAGAAGTTCCTATGTTCTATCATGACCGCATCCTTATGTTGTTTCTGCTGTGTGGAGGAACCCTTTGCAGGGGTTATGGATGTGGCTACGATCTTCCCCTTACTTTGGGAGAGAACCAGACAGAAAACGAATTTCCTAGTCTGGAAGATGAGCTTGCTGCCTTTCTTAGTAGAGATCAAAGAGGTGGCGGTAGGTGGGGCTACCTCCGGTATCCTGTATAATGAATTATCCAAAGAAATAATGACAGCACGAGGCCTTGAATCATACACAGCATGTCACCTCCACAAGTATGGCTGGCCTAATAATACATCACAAACATCCAGAGTTGTAACATCACACAATACCTCGTCTGTGAAGGGCTTGATGTTGTAGGGAAGGTGGCATTACTGGCGAACTTTGAGATCTCGTCCTTCATGAAGCCACCTGATACTGTATGGCTGTGGGTGTGGTGTAGTTGGTAGGCCCAACCACTTCAGGACCTCCGTTGAAATGAGGTTCTTTTGGCTGCCACTGTCGACAATGAGTTGCAGCAGCGAACCGTTCACCCACATCTGTGAGTGGAAAAGACATTCCCCCTCCTCTAGATATTCGTGCTCATTCTTCTGGATCTTCAGAACATACATTTGATTCTGAAGCCTTCAACTTGGCCACCAGCGACTACTTGGTCCAACACTCACTTGTGTTGTGAGTGGGGCTCTTATGGAACTCACACCACTTTCCTGTGTCCTTCTTTGACTTTGTGGTGTTGTTCTTTTCTTGCGGCTTCGATGGGTTGTCTTGGGTTGCCCCGTCTTGGCTTTGTCCTTGGTTCTACAATTTTGGAAGACTTTCCCTTGCTTTGGATTCACAGATCCAAAGTCTTGCTTCTTCTGTTTGAACTTTGCTCGATTTTGACAACATATCGGTACACCGTGCTGAGCGAGGAGATGTTCAGGAACTCCATCTCTTCCTGGATGTATCTATGTAGGCAGTCGCAGTATTTGAGTACCAAATGCAACCCAGATTCCTTGATACCCAACTGTTTAGGAAGGGTATGAAAAATTTTTGTGAACTTCGGCACATCTTGGTCCCTTCCCTGCCACAGTGTGGTCCATTTGATGTATTTGTCCTCATAGCTTTTCATAGGGTAGTACTGCTCCTTGACGGCATCCTGGAATGAATCCCAAGTGGGTGTGGCTGAAAATATTGAGCCCGTACTTTCATTCTTCTACTCACAGTAGGTTTCCCATTAGTCCTTGATGTGGGGGGCTGCTTTGAGAAGAGTGAAAACAATCCTTTCCCGACTTGAAAATTCATGAACAGAAAATACCCATCTAGCATATTTAACCATTTATCTATGGCATCTGTGTCTATTTGACCCTTGAATATGGGTATTTCAAAATTAACGTGTACCTTAAAGGGTGTGGCATTTCCAGAGTAGCTGTTGGAAGCCAATACATCACCTCTAGGTAGCTGCTGAAGGATCTGTGCAAAGCTATCCATCATCATGTTCCTTTGCCAGTCGAGGGCTTCTTCGAGCAAGATTTTGATAGGATCTTCTACCCCCTCGTCTTTCTTCTCATCCACCACGGGAGGCCGTCAAGATTTGCGAGGCTGGTCTTGCAAAGGTTTGACCAGTTCAAGCCCTAACTCCTTATATCTCGACCTTGTTGGGGATATGCAAAGAAAAACAGAGAAAAAGCAGAACTGCTCTGATACCACTGATCCAGATTTAAATAGGAACGTAAAAAATTATAGAGATAACCATAAATACATAGATGAGATAACCATAAATACATAGATGTAGTGGAAATAATACTTCATTTCATTACTGTAAAAAACTAAAATATGCTTACAAACAGAAATGGAGATAAATCAGCTAGGGTGATGGTAGCTTATCTCTGAGAAGAGATGTGGCAGCTACATGCCTCTAAACTGTGTTACAATGAGGCTTGAAGGCCTATTTATTGTTGAGAAACAATGGAAAACCCTTAACATCCCAAAACCTAACCCTAGAAGATGAAACGCCAAATTGTGGGCCCCGTTTTGGGTAAGTTGGTACATTAACTTCCCGGGGTCGTAACTTTGGCGCCCGATCTCCATTTGACGCGTATAATAGCTCGTTAGAAAGATCTATCCGAGAACTATAACTTTGGGAAGAGAAACATGGGTTGACCTTGGCTGGCGACAACTGATGCATATATAGGCTACTGGGAGGGCAACATGACTATTGCAAAGGGGGATGCTGTAAAATATCTTGTTTTATACTTCCCTGCCAAACCAAGTCTACCCATTTTAAAAATATGTAAACAACCATCAGCATACCTAGAAGAAAGCATCCTTTCACCACTCACAGTAACAGAAGCACTTGAATTCAAAGATCAGACTGAAGATGACTTTATCAACAACTTTATCAATCAGCCAACTAATGTCAGCAATGTAAAGTGTCAAATGTTAAAAGAAATTCTGGATAATGAAGCCTTGAAAGAACCCTTGAAGGATACCGATGATCAGCACATCCAAACGACTGTTGTTCATAACAACAAGCTTGTGGAAATTGAACCAAGAAAAGTTTTAAACATTAATGATAGCCTAGATAGTGATCAGTAGAAAAAGCTCATTTGGGTCCTACAAAAATATAAGGGGGCTTTTGCTTGGGATTATCCTGACATGAAGGGTATAGACCCACAGCTTTGTACACATCACATCTATACCGAAAAGAATGCTCGTCCTATCAGACAACCTCAACGGAGATTGAATCCACATCTCAAAGACATTGTGAAAGAAGAGTTACAGAAGTTGTTGGATGTGAATTTCATTTATCATATTTCAGATAGAAAATAGGTTTCTCCATTGGTGGTCGTCCCCAAGAAAAATTGGAAGTGTTTTATTTGTGTGGATTTGATGCAGGAGCATTTAGCCCAAGGAAAATCATTTTAAATAGTAGACATAGGGGGTAATGCATTTTAGGAAATGGTTTTCCTAAGTATCAAGTTAATGCAATGTTTAGGCTTTTAAGTGTGATTTTATTAGATAATGGGAGAATATGTAAATGCTCTCAAAATAAATAAATGAGAACATGAGTGGTAGAAGTCAAATCCAACTCTCTAGGAGCAAGAGAGAGTTTTTAGGCATTAAAGGGAGAATAGATGTGGACCATTGAGAAAAACAAGGGGCTTTTCTGTTTTAAAATAGAGGAAAATAAAGAAGGGATAAAGTCTCGAGGAGACTTATTTATCTGCCACATATGCATGCATGTAGAGCTTTAGGCTTTTGTTAGAGGGGTGATCGGATCCTCCAATGATCCAATCCAATGCATTTTTATAAATAAGTGACCCTGTGCGTTCAATAGAAGGAGGCCACTAATATTGAGAATCGGGCCTGTGTGAGACCGAAGAGTCTCAAATGTAGTCTTTGTGTTTGATATTAATATATATTCTGAGTTGTTTCCTGTCTATGTCAGTATGCTTAAGAAGTAATTTATGTGTGAATTACTTGTGAATTTGTAGGCTCTACTATAGGTTGTAGGCAGAATTCTGAAGGATGTAGAGGAACGAAGATGATTCAGAGGAATCATATTGGGATCATTGAATCCAAGTGAAAGGCAGAGTTTGCTTTAGAGAGGATATACGAATGAGAAGAAAGCCGAAACCTTTAAAGAATCCAAAGAGCCACAGAAACCATTGAAAGTGGTGTAAATTCTAAGTAAGAGAGGCGAGCGAGAAGTAAATATTGATGCTCAACAGCCGTTAGATCTCATCGATCAGTGACATAGATCAAATCGTAGCGGTGGAATCCCCTTTAAGTTATCGGAATCAGTCTTTTGATTTGTGAAGAGCGAGCAATGATTAATTGTGGACCGTTGGATCGTGGCCAGATCAACAGTCACAATTTAATCGCATATCAGCGATTAGAGGTGCCAAGGGTCAGCGGTTATGAAAGTTTCTATATCACCGATAGCAATATATCGATGATCGGCGTCAGGATTTATCGGCGATCGGAAGGTCGAGCTATCAAGGAGCGTGAAGGCAGCATAGAGGAGGCAGACTCAACGAGGATATGAATGTGAATATATAGAATTTGAAATCTGGCATAACGGTTCGAAGTGGTAATTCCTTTGTATTCCGAAATGATTAATATTCCGATTGTTTATATGGTGTGGGCCTTTTAACACAAAAGCATGTGTTTTTGCTTTGATAGTCGGAGATCGGAGTTGAAGAAGGGTGATGGAATATATGTGTATGACCCGCGGAAGATGATGCATCCAATTGTTATGAGGTTTTAAACCCGGGTTCTGTGTAGAACTGTATAAAGGAGGAATAAGGTGTATTTGCATGGAATTCCTTTGTGAAAGGATTTCACTGAGAGATTAACGCTAATAGTGTTTTGTGTTAATATATGTGTAACCAAAACGTATGAGAAGAGTATGGTTATATATATTATATTATATATATATTATATATATATATATATATATATATATATATATACTATATATATATATATATATATATGTATGTAGTATATACATATATAATATATATATATTGTATAATATATATATATCATATATATATATATATATATGTATGTATATATATATATATGTATATGTTATGTTATATATACATATTATATAATGTATGTATATACTATATATACATATATATCATATTATATGTATGTATATATGATATGTATATATATATATATATATATATATATTATATAATTATATATATATACTATATATATATTATATATATTTATATATATATATATATGAACTGTGGTTCTGGAAAGGTTCATATTATAATCCTGATAGAGGATTCAGGAGGGGTGATTGGGTTCCTATGCACAGGAACTGATGAATGGGCTGTGACCATTTATGGTCTGAAGATTTAACTCCATTGCAGAGTTAAATACCTGGGACAGTTGTGGATGCATTATTGATAAATGCATATTGTGGGTATGTGCGGGTGTTACCCTGCACCATTAGTGGTATTAGAGCAAAATTGAGGTCAAAGCAGAATTACTATCAGAGCAGAAATAAAGCGGGGAAGATTTCTACGAAAAGGAATTTGCACACAGGAAAAGGTAATGTGCTGAATGATAAAGACTACAGTGGGAGATTGTAGCAGTTCCAGCAGAGGCTTGGAGTAAGTAGGAATAAAGGATTCCTTAAAGGAAATAGAAAGCAAGATTGCTTAGTGCAAGTTTTGAAGGAAAGAGGACTTGGAGACAAAATAGAGGACAATCCATTCAAAGGATAACTAGAATGGTGAAATAAGATCATGCTGAGATCTTGGAAGTGAGGTAATGTGTTCTGTTTTAAATTAGGAATGTGTGTTTTTTATACTAATGCATAGGTGATAGCAAGAGAAGCTGGGAGAAGAATAGATGTGTTCTTGAAGACAGAGTAAGGAGAATACTCTAAAAGAAGTGGCAGTGAACTTGAAGAATCCAACAAGAGATTGGACAGAGAGGATAGCTAAAGTGTTCTCAAGAGAGAGTGAGAGATTGCAGAACCCTAGAAGGAGCAAAGGTGTTGCTCAAGAGAGGATTCCAAACAGAAGACCGTGCTTACCAAAAGACTGAGTGAGGAGAGCTTAGTGAGGTGAGATTATAGCCAGAAGGACTAGCTATTGCAGAGGCTTGTTGCAAAAGAGCTCATGAAGAAATAAGAGAAGAAGATGACTACTGATAGTCATAGCAGAGGTTCAGAGAGAAGCCACAGCAGAATATATGAGAAGAATAATGCCAAGGCAAATGGCAAGAAGATGAGTCAAGAGGAAATTGACAAAGAGGTTGCTGAATTAAAAGAACAACTCAATGCATTAAGGAGAATGCTTGAGGAAAGTCATAGACTAGGTTGGGTCTTGAGGAAGAAGCCAGTAGAATGGCATGAGATGCAGAGAAGGCTGTAGCAAAAGAAATTGAAGTGGTTGTGATATGAAATCACCCCTAGGTGACCTTAGGAAATTAATGAAGGTATTACAGACTCATGTGCTGGTGTGCGTGTCTATGTTATCTTGTGCAATGGATCGATAAGATTGTGAAATATACAGACACTTGAAACAGTAAGAGATCACAGTAAGCAACACATAAACACAACAAAATTTAATAAGGAGTTCACCCAATCCTCCTAGGCTACGTCTCCTGGTCTAGCCCTCAATGGTGGCCTTTTTATTATGTTTTTAAAGTAGAGTCTTACAATAAGGAGCTCAATATGAGTCTCACTTGACAGAGGATGATCAGTAGGATGGCACTTGGAATTCCCAAGTCCTTAGAGTTAATAGACTCCCCTTACCAAATTTCGACCTCAATTGGTCTCTGTCTACTCAATGTTGCCCTTACTCTGATGGTCAGCTCGACTTCTCTGTCCTCTACAATTTTTCCTTTCCTTCTATGTCTCTCAGCCTTCGGCTTCTTCACTGCTTCTCTGCCTCACTGTTTTTCCTGTATCTGTCAGCTCATGGCTTTAAAGCCAGTTCATTCCTTCAACTGTTCATTTTGACTTCCCGGCTCTTTGGATCGCCTGCCTCTGTCTGTTGGGACTCCTCTACCCTGCATCATCATTGTTTCGTAATAGTTCTTAGAGAGGTGGCCACCTATCTCCTTGCGAACTGAGTGTCATTTCTTCCTAAGCAGTCGATTTTTCTGTTATTCCTGAGATGTCTGCAAAATGAATCCTTCTATCGCTTCATCAGTCAAATCGAACTTCAAATCTTATGCATCATATTTTATGTCTCCCTCGGGTCTGGTCATCCATTGAGTTGAACCTCTGCCATTGATCTGGAGCCCCCAGATCCTAGGGTCTTCACTCCTATTGCATGGTTGAGTTGCTCGACCGTTAATTCGCAATGTAAGCGGTTTCTCTCTCTCCCCACTAGACACGCATCACTCGGTGTATGGAATCGCTGGGTCCTCGACCAAACCCACTTACTGCCCAAAATGCCTCTGATATTCTGATGGTTTTGAGCGTGAGACCCACCTTGTCGATTTTAGTGCTTTCCCAAAGTTTTTTGGTTTCCCTTGTGACTGAGCATTCGAGGCCTTTCCTTCTCGAGGGGTTTTTCCTGTGATTTGCGTTAATCGCGTATCAGAAACAACCTCTGTTTCTGGTTTTGAGCTTCCCAATTGTCATTTTTGCGCCATGCGCAGTCTCCATGGGCCAACAGTCAGCGTGCTTTGACCGAAGGTCCTCATTGTTCCGTGCTGGCTACAAGTTACCATTATTTAGAGGTTATTTCTGATAGCTATAAGATTTCTTGAAGTCTATCATTCATTCTTAACAATCATGGAATTGTTTGAGGATCTAATTAGTATCACGACCTTCCCACTAAAAAAATATTTTGGACTACCAAAAGTTTGTTTTCAAGCATCGACTAAGTGAGGATACAACTTTCTCACCTATCCAAGCTCTATCCATTTTGCACTGCTTGGCTTTGAACCCCTGAGCCCAATTCTGAGGTACTCAACATCTCCCCTACATGTCGTCCTCACCTTCCTGTCCAGAACTGTGTCTTCCTATAATTCATTAAGATATTTAGGTAGTAGGTCATCAATAGAAGGTAATTGACTCTGCTCTTCAAGATCTTCAATTAACGAAGGTTCAAATAGTCTCAAGCTAGCAAATCAAGGTGAAAAGCATTCTCACAACTTTTCTCAAGGATCCTGAAAGGTCCATACATTATTGGTTTTAGCTTTTCACCTTCACCTTGCATCCTATCTTTGCTGATATACAACCAAACTTGATCACCAACTTGGAAACTATGTTCCATCCAATGCTTGTCATGCCTTACCTTGTATTTGGCCTGGCACTTTTCCAGGTATTCCTATACTTCCTGATGGATCTCTTGGATTTGTTCAATGAACCTAGTTTCCTTGTCCAAATCGTCGTGTTCCTCAAATGTTGTGTCCTTAGCAAAGACAAAATCCAAGGGAGACCTTGGTGTGAAACCAAAATAGGTCTCAAAAGGAGATCTTTGTGTGGAAGAATGTTTGTCTCTGTTATAAGCATGCTGCACATAACACAAATGTTCATCCCAATGCTTGGGATGCTTGCTGTAATATCCCCTAAGCAACTGGATCACCGTCCTGTTGACAACTTCTGTCTGGCCATCGGTTTGTGGATGGAAAGTTGTGCTTTTCTTCAATTTGGTGTCCATAAGTTCCCACAGACTTGACCACAACTTTCCCACAAGTCTAGTGTCTCAATCAGATATAATGGAAATGGGTAATCCAAAATGAACCCATACATGTTGAAAGAACAGTTTTGCAGTTTGTTTAGCTACAATCTGTTTACTACAAGGTATCAAAATACACATTTTACTGAACCTATCCACAACAACATATAGATAGTCATGACCTTTCCTAGATTTAGGCAGTCCTCCAACAAAGTCCATGGAAACACTTTCCCAAGGATGAGAAAGAACTGGTAGTGGAGTGTACAAGCCTAGTTTCCTATTGCTAGGCTTGCTATTAGCACACATAGTACACCCTCTTACATATCTAGAAACTGTCTCGTTCATTTTTGGCCAATAACAAAATCTTTGCAGTTGTGAAACTATTTTTCTTACCCCAAAGTGACCTAATATTAGAGAAGTGTATGCTTCTCTAATTATCTTTACTCTTTCAATTTTTGGAATGCATAACTTTCCACAATGATAAAAGAGTTGGTCCTTAATATGATAATCTAATTCTTCTACTCGTTTTCCTTGACTTAAAGTTGCATATACATCTTTAAAGTTGCATATACACTCTGTACTAATGCATACAATTCCTTATCATATGTGGGATAGTTAACTACTGCAGAGTTAAATGTCTTAGAATGATAACATATGGGTTGACCATGCTGTATCAGCACTGCTCCCATGGCATAGTCACTAGCATCTGTGTGGATCTGAAACGGTCTTTGAAGATCTGGAAGTGCTAGCACTGGTGTTGTACTAATCTTTTCTTTCAAGGTGTCGAAGGCTTTCTGTTGTTTGCCTCCCCACTCAAACACCTTGTTCAATCTTGTTAAAGTATTTAAGCGAGCAGCAATTGAGGAAAATTTAGAAATGAACTTTCTCCAATATTGTGCTACTCCTAAGAAGCTTCTAACTTCTGTAGCATATTTGTGTTTAGGCCAGTTTACAATGACAACAACTTTAGAGGTATCTATCTTCAATTCACCACCCCCTACTATATGACCCAAATAATTCAAAGATGTTTTTCCAAATTCACATTTTGAGAGTTTAATATAAAGTTTTTCTTTTTTCAAAACATCTAGTGTCTACTTAACATGCTTTAAATGTTCTTCCCGTGTTTTGCTAAATATAAGAATGTCATCCAGATATACAATAACAAAATCATCAAGAAAATGTCTGAGCACATCATTCATTATTATCATGAAAGTAGTAGGAGCATTAGTTAAGCCAAAGGCATAATCAGCCACTCATACAATCCCTACTTTGTTTTGAAAGCAGTCTTCCATGCATCTTGTTTTGCAACTCTGACCTGATGATATCCACTATGCAAGTCTAGCTTGGGAAAATAAATAGCTTCTTTCAATTGATCTAATAGATCACCTATGCGAGGAAGGGGATAATGATTTTTTATTGTTATCTTATTCAGTGCTTGGTAATCAGTGCACATTCTCCATGAGCCATCTTTGTTTCTCACCAAAATGATTGGTGACCTACATGGTGATGTGCTAGGTCTGATGAACCCCTTCTCAAGCAATTCCTGCACCTGCTTCTTGATTTTTGCATTCTCTAAAGTGGACAACCTATACATCCCAATGTTAGGCAATGGAGCATCTTGCTGCAAATTAATATCGTGCACTATTTCCTTTTTGGGTGGCATACTTTTAGGTTCTTGAAACAAGATATCATACTTTGAAACAATGTTTTCTAAATTAGTTTGTTGTTTAGCATCACAGCCCTCAAATACATTGGTTTCATTAGGTTTCTTTTCCTTTACAACCATCAGTAAAAATTGTTTGCATGAATTTACAATTCGTTTCATTTGCGCTAAGTTTATGAGAGTATAATTATTCTTGAGCTTATGAGCTCTTACAAAGTATTCGATTCCATGTTTAACGAGTAGATACTTGTTCTCAGCTCTATAGAAAATAGCTTTTCTTTCATACAAGTAAGGACTTCCTAAAACAATTCCACATATATCCAAAGGAATTATATCTAACTCAACCTCATCTACAGATTCTGACCCAAAAGAAAACTTAAGTTTGCATTGTCTAGTCACTTGTAGTTGTGCTTTATCACTTAACCAACCTAATGGGTATGGTTTCTTGTGAGGTGTAGTTGGTAATCCCAACTTCTTTACAATTGCTTCAGAAATTAAATTTACTTTTGAGCCATTATCAAACAAAGTATCAATCTTTTGATGTTTGGAAATAACTCAAATATGGAAAAGCTCATGTCTTTCTCTCATTTTCTTCATCAATAGTAGATTGTGCAGAATTACTAGTAGATGCTTCAGAATTCTTACCTTTTATACCTGTGGATGAAATGGTTGTTTCATCTTCTGAGTCCGACCCCGAATCTTTCTGAATAGCTACAACAATCTTCTTCTTCTTGCCCTCAAACTTCTTAGGTCTCAGCTTCATATGCAGGATCCAACGGTGTTCATCATCATCCCCATCATTCTTACAGTGAGTGCATGAAGACTTGCTTTTCTGTGCAGTGTTGGCCTTCCTCTTTCAATTTATGTTTTCTTTTCTCCTTATTCTTGCTTGCAATGGGTTGGATGATCCTCCAACTTCTAGGTTCCCATTCTTTCCTCTAGCTTCTAGATGCGTAGCTTGAACAGATACCTCATCTATACTAGTGGGATTAAACATGAGGATAGTGTGCCTCATGTAGCTATGTAGACCACCAATGTACTTCAACAGAGTCTAATGAGATTCCTAGAATCAAAGCTCTCTTCCTAAATTCTTGGGTGTAACTTTGTACACTTTTCCCTTTCAATTGGCGAAGAATTTGCTAGCTCATCATGGCTTGCTGCATGTAAGCCAGTGGATAGAACTTCTTTTTTATTGCAGAAAAAAATTCACTCCAAAAAGAAAGAGTCTTACCATGTTTCTTCATGTCAGCTTGGGTCCTTCCTTCCCACCAAACCAAGGCAGTGCCCCAAAGGCATAGGCTGGCTAGCTGAATCTTACTCTTGTCTGAATCGATACTCTGCACTCTGCAATAAACATCAATTTGTCTGATCCAATTGTCCAACTTTTTTTTATTCAACTCTCCATCATATGTTGGTAAATCAAATTTAACATCTAGTTTAATCAAAGATGCTTTCTTTTTATGTTCAGGGATATTAGGAGGTATGAGAAAGATTTCTTCTTTCCGTTGCCTTTGGAGTGGTCATGGAGGAAAGATTCTTTCTCCCCCTTATCTTGTTTGGAGCCTGATGATTCCTCATCTTTATTTTTTCTAAAGTCCTTATACATTTCTTCTACCATGGACCTCATGGCCAGGAAACTATCTATAAATTATGGATCTGGGCCCACAGAACCTTCCTCCAACATTGTCTTCTAAGGATAGACTCTTCCAATTTCAATATTAGTTTCAACCAACTCTCCCTCTCCTAATTTGAGCTTTGATCTAGTTAGAATTCAACATCTAAATACAGCACAAGCTTGTCTAACCTTAACAACCTATAGCTCTGATACCACTTGATCTGAAATCACCCCTAAGTGACCTCAGGAAATTAATGAAGGTATTACAGACTCATGTGCTGGTGTGTGTGTCTATGTTATCTTATGCAATGGATCGATAAGATTGTGAAATACATAGACACTTGAAGCAATAAGAGATCACAATAAGCAACACACAAACACAACAAAATTTAATAACGAGTTCACCCAATCCTCCTTGGCTACGTCTCCTGGTCCAGCCTTCAGTGGTGGCCTTTCTATTATGTTTTTAAGGCAAAGTCTTACAATAAGGAGCTCAATCTAAGTCTCACTTGATAGAGATGATCAGTAGGATGGCACTTAGAATTCCCATGTCCTTAGAGTTCACAGAATCCCCTTACCAAATTTTGACCTCAATTGGTCTCTATCTGCTTGATGCTGCCACTACTCTGATGGTTAGCTTGGCTTCTCTATCCTCTGCAATTTTTCCTCTCTTTCTATGTCTCTCGGCCTTCAGCTTCTTCATTGCTTTTCTGCCTCACTGTCTGTCCTGTCTCTATCAGCTCGTGGCTTTAAATCTAGTTCGTTCCTTCAACTATTCATTTCGGCTTCCCGACTCTCTAGATCACCTGCCTCTATCCGCTGGGACTCCTCTCACCTGCATCATCATTGTTGCATAACACTTCGTAGAGAGGTGGCCACCTGTCTCCTTGTGAACTGAGTGTCAGTTCTTCCTAAACGGTTGTTTTTTCCGTTATTCCCTAGATGCCTATGAAACAGATCCTTCTGTCGATTCATCTGTCAAATCAGACTTCAAATCTTATGTGCCATATTTTATTTCTCCCTTGGGTCTGGTCATCCATCGGTTTGAACCTCTGTCGTTGATCTGGAGCCCCTAGATCCTATGGTCTTCGCTTCTATCAAATGGCTGAGTTGCTCGACCATTAATCCGTGATGTAAGTAGTTTCTCTGTCTCCCCACTAGACACACATCACTCGGTGTATGGCATTGCTGGGTCCTTGGCCAAACCCGCTTACTACCCAAAATGCCTCTGATGTTCCACTAGTTTTAAGCGCGAGACCCGCCTTGTTGGTTTTAGTGCTTTCCCATGGTTTTCTAGTTTCCCTTGTGACCGAGCGCTTGGGGCCTTTCCTTCTCGAGGGGTTTTGCTCGCAATTTGCGCTAACCGCGTATTAGAAACAACCTCCATTTCTGGGTTTGAGCTTCCCAATTGCCATTTTTGCACCATGCGTGGTCTCCATGGACCAACAGTCAGCGCGCTTTGACCGAAAGTCCTCATTGTTCTGTGATGGCTGCAAATTACCATTATTTAGAGGTTATTTCTAATAGCTATAAGATTTCTTGAAGTCTGTCATTCATTCTTAACAATCATGGAATTGTTTGAGGATCCAATTTGGATTAGGTTGAAGGGAAAACTCAAGGAAGTTGAGTTAGAAATGGAAGAATCCATTTGTGAACCAGAACAAGGAGAATTTCTGGGAGACAGTGAAGATGAAGACTTGAAGACTGAAACTTAAAGTAAGGCCGAAGGGTCACATGGTTTTAAATCTGAAAATTTGTGTATGTTTGTAGGTGAAGGACAATTAGCTGATATTGTCATGAAGAAAGAAAAAGACCAGCAAGATCAAAATTCTGTTATGGAAGAAGATGAGGTAGATAGATCTCATATGCAGCTGGTGGAAGATTTCAAGCAACTAAGTGAAGGGCTTGAGGAGATTGAAGAAGAAACTATCAAATAATTTCTGAATCATATGAATGATTTAGAACGGCAAGGAGATATGATGGCTGAACCATCAAGTGAGACCACAGGGTCTTATATTTTTAAAACTGATAGTTTATGTATGATGGCAGATATTGTAGGAGAAAAGAAGCCATTTGAAGATATCTTCAGAGAAGATAAACAACAAGGGGCTAAAGGCAAACTTGAGGAAGAGACTATGTTAGCTGAAAAAATAGTAAAGGATCATCAATTCATTATTATGATAGGCACAGTAGAGATAGCCATGGAAACTGTTGAGACAGATAGTAGGGAAGAAGGACATCTACTAAAGGATGCTAAGAAGGAGGAACCCTATGCAAAGGATTTAACCTTGGGAAAAGGAACACTAGCAAAGGAGTGTTTTGAAGAGGATGGACAATATTTTGAAGATATCAAAATTCTGGAGGAGTACTCTAGGAGAATAGAGTATGCTGGAGAAGACCTTTTGAATGAGGTAAGTAGTGATTTGCTACAACAGAAATACTTTGAGATTACAAGGATCAAAGGAAGACAATGTTTTAATAATGTAACATAGCATGTAAAGGATGAATCTAGAAGAAGAGAGCATTGTGATGAAGTGCTTGCTAAGTGTGAAGAAGAGATTAAACTACTGGAGAAACTGATGAGAGAACCTGATGGTAGAACATAAGCTACAATTACAGTTTCTGAAGAAGAAGATGTGTCTCAAGTAGGCATGGAGTCAAGAAGATGCAATAATTTGTTTGCAGGTTCATTTAATAGCATGAATGAGTATGAGTATGTGATCAAAGAGATTGAGCAGGGATTGTTTGAAGATGGTAAAGAGATGGTAGGAATCAAACAATTTAAAAGTAAAGATAACCAGCAACAGGTTAAAGGAGGAGGAGTTCACTATAGTGGATAAGAGCAGGAAGGCATCATTAGAATAGATGGTGTGGAAGAGAGACTAACGGACAATCTCATGAATTCTGCTGAGAATTCAAATAAGCATATTGATATGCTGACAGAGGAAGAGGAAATAGAGCTACAAACTGAAATGTTGCCAAAAAAAGAAGAGGCACCAAGGTGTCATGTTTTTAATTTTATCAAGTGTTTCGTGAATGCAGGTTATGTTGCAGTTGCTGGAGGAGATTTGGCACAGGTCAGCAGCCAAGTAAAGATGAAAGAAGAATACTTCATGGAAGAATTCAATCCATGGAACAAAGATGTTAAATTGGTTGAGAAAATGTTGAACAATCATGATTCAATCATAAAAGAGGGTAAGGATAATAGGGAGGCAGCAAAAATGGCAGCAAGTAAAGCAAGAGCAAGTAAACCAAAGAATGAAGAAAGTAAAAGAAAAGTCAGCATAGAAGACAACAACAGTAACCTAAAACAAAGAGAAGAAGACAGAAGTAAGAAGCAGAAGATGGATCGACCCAAAGATATGCTGGATATAGAAATTGAAGAAATATGGCAATTGATGATGCAACAGTTCAAATGGAGGAAAATGGTAGCAGCAGGAAGCAAGATCAATTAGAACTTGAACTTGATTGACAAGAAGAAGAAGACAACAAACATACTGCAGCAACAAAGGAACAAAGCATGTGGATAGTTATAAAACAAGTGTCGGATCTAAGAAGACCAAGACCAAAAGACACATGATCAGGAGATCATGAATATTTTCTACTTTGGGAGTATGATGCAGGAGCATTCAGCCCGAGGAAAATCGTTGTAAATAGTAGACATAGGGGGTCATTCATTTTAGGAAATAGTTTTCCTAAGTATCAAGTTAATGCAATGTTTAGGCTTTTAAGTGTGATTTTATTAGATAATGGGAGAATATGTAAATTCTCTCAAAATAAATAAATGAGAACATGAGTTGTAGAAGTCAAATCCAACTCTCTAGGAGCAAGAGAGAGTTTTTAGGCATTAAAGGGAGAATAGATGTGGACCATTGAGCAAAACAGGGGGCTTTTCTATTTTAAAACAAAGGAAAAGAAAGAAGGGATAAAGTCTCGAGGAGACTTATTTATCTGCCACATATGCATGCATGTAGAGCTTTAGGCTTTTGTGAGAGGGGTGATCGGATCCTCCAATGATCCAATCCAATGCATTTTTATAAATAAGTGAACCTGCGCGTAGAAGGAGGCCACTAATATTGAGAATCAGGCCTGTGCGAGACCGAAGAGTCTTCAATGTAGTCTTTGTGTTTTATATTAATATATATATTCTGAGTTGTTTCCTATCTGTGTCAGTATGCTTAAGAAGTAATTTATGTATGAATTACTTGTGAATTCGTAAGCTCTGATATAGGTTGTAGGCAGAATTATGAAGGATGCAGAGGAACGAAGATGATTCAGAGGAATCATATAGGGATCATTGAATCCAAGTGAAAGGCAGAGTTTTCTTTAGAGAGGAGCTGCGAATGAGCAAAAAGCCGAAACCTTTAAAGAATCCAAACAGCTACAGAAACCATTGAAAATGGCACAAATTCTAAGTAAGAGAGGTGAGCAAGAACTAAACATCGATGCTCAACAGCCGTTAGATCTCATAGATCAAAAGCTGAGATCAAATCGCAGTGGCGAAATCCCTTTTAAGTTATCAGAATGAGTCTTGGAGAATTTCAAAGAGCGAGCAACGATTAATCGTGGATAGTTGGATTGTGGCGAGATCAATGGTCATGATTTAATCGCATATCGGTGATTGGAGGTGCTAAGGGTCAACGGTTATGAAAGTTGTGATATCGTCGATAGTGATATATCGGTGATCGATGTCGGTATTTATCGGTGATTGGAAGGTAGGGCTATCGGGGAGCGCGAAGGCAGCATAAAGGAGGCTGAGCCGACGAGGATATGAATGCGAATATATAGAATTTGAAATCTGACATAACGGTTCGAAGTGGGAATTCCTTTGTATTTCTAAATGATTAATATTCCAATAGTTTATATGGTGTGGGCCCTTTAACACAAAAGCATGTGTTATTGCTTCGATAGTCGGAGATCGGAGTCGAAGAAGGGTGATGGAATATATGTGTATCACCCGCGGAAGATGTGATGGCCGATTGCGATGAGGTTTTAACCTTGAGTTCTATGAAGAACCATATAAAGGAGGAATAAGGCGTATTTGCATGGAATTCCTTTGTGAAAGGATTCACTAAGAGACTAGCGCCGATAGTGTTTTGTGTTAATATATGTGTAACCAAAGCATATGAAAAGAGTATGGTT
>APFE030505868.1:0-11879 GCA_000404065.3 Pinus taeda
ATAATTTTTAATAATAATAAGACCATCTTGAAATTCCAAAATTTGGCCAAAGGAGTCAAATTAAACAGGCTACAAATTCGCCTGGAATTTGGCCGGAGTTGGCCAGATTCCATCCGCCAAAAAACTTCCAAATTGTGTCTCCATTAAGCCTGCCCAATCAACAAAAGTCATCCAAAACTTTGATTAGCTCATTCTCCCTCTTACGAGCTTGGATTAACGAACCTTTCACACCACTATGATCAGGATGATGAGATCTACACTCTGGTCTTAATTCGAAAGCATTCTGATCACTTTGATTTTTGAGCTTCCATAAGCCCTCTTTGTCCTGTGTGTGTCTCTAGAGCCATCTGGATCAGTGATGCAAGAGATTCAAACGATGATGAAGAAATATTAACCAAACTAGAATCTTCCATATGATCAAAGACTCCATCTTGAGGGTTTAGGGGATTAACTTGAAAATGATGAAAGTCTTTCAAGAATGAGCTCACTTCCAGTTGATAAATGTCAAGGAAAGAATTATGTGTGAAAATCTGGATCCAACTCAGTTCAGAGATCCCAATGGGATTGCGAGAACCTAACATAACCATCAGCAAGGGTTGAAGCGCCTCGAATCTTGACAGGCCTCTGAACTTTCTGATGGTGGATCCATCGAATTTGGGTGGCTTAGAAAAATAAACAGATAGGTATGCACCACTATCGTTATATGTATCAATGAAAACACTAGTAATGCCACTGGTTTGATCAGACTCAAGATTAAGCATATCATATTCCTGATGGATAGAAAATTTGGATACATCAATCGGAAAACTCCCCTGATCATTTAAAATTGTAACATCATCCTCTTGACTTATGAAAGATTTACAATTGAACAAATCATGAATAATAGATTCAAAATTTTCATCCTCTGATTGTATGACCACACCATCCTGTACCTGGTTGCAATCACGACTAGCTGAATAAGAATCGAAAGAATTAAGAAAAGTTTTTTGTTTAAGAGACTTATTCAACATATCTAGGTATAATGAATAAGTGTCTGAGAGGTGAGGAAGGATGAGAAGACTCAAGAGGAGAAAACCTAGTTGTAAGTAAATAAGATTGAGCTGGTAAGAACAATAGATCAACATGTATATTATGCTCAATGAGATTATTTTCATCATTATAATGATCAAAGATAGGCATACCAATGTAACATTCAGATTGATCTTTATTTCTTCAACAGGGTATATTAAATATTCAACAACCTTACAACTTACCTTTTTGGGTTTTCCATTTGAATATGCATGGATCAAAAGAAATCTAGAATCATTATGAATTGAAAGAGAATCTCGTCACATAAATGTAGATTGCAAGTTGTGAGAAGCATATTTTGAATCGATACCTTGTGAGTCTAAGCATTCAAAAGAAGAAAAGATATCATTCGATGGACTTAGATATCCATGATCACATGCGTTAATGGAAAAAAGGATTTCATGGTGATGGTTTTCCAAAATCTCAACTTGAATGAAGGATTTGAAATCATTTGACAAGTTATCAAGATCGCAAGATCAGTGATTAGCCAGAAATGCAAGATTGTCATCTTGAAAGAGGGAAGAAATATGAAACATATATTCACCACTGTGTTGTTAGGATATTCCGACACATAGGAAATAGTTAAGTATAACTTGGTCTAGTGTAGAGTTAGGTAAAGTGTGTTTCTTTACTATGTACTTTTGTAACTTACAATCCAATGGTCATGATATGTTCTGGACATGAAGTGATATGACAGTTCATTCTCTCCTCGATATTATCGAGACTTGATCCATGGCTTAACCCCTGATTGGTCCATGATCTCCATTTAAAGAGCATGGAGGGTCATTTTTAGGGTGACTATTCATGAGAGAAGTTTATGTAAATTTCTTTCTTTTACATTAATAAATTTCCTAAAGTGGTCGTGTTGGCTCAGGCTGTGGATTGTTTCTCTCTTTGAGGGTTTTAACCACGTCAAGAATACTGGTGTATTAATCTGTGATCTGTTTGTGAGTGGTGTCCTTTGGTGTTCTATATGAGGAACTTACCCTGTAAATTCCTACATGGTATCAGAGCCATTTGAGGGCTACATCAGTTGGTGATCCAAATCCGAAGTCGGTACAACTGCATCTGATTGTCATTTCCTAGATATATAGTTTCTGACTGCTTTCGGGCCGAGAGGAATGCTCAATTGTGTTAGGAGCATCTTCTCTAGTGAGAAACCCCTTTCATTTCACGCGAAAATCTTTTTGGTAGCCCTAGCTACGTCATCTTTAAGATCTGGAGGTATATTGTCTTTATTTGCAGTTTTAGTTATTTATCTCTTTGTTTATTTCGGTTTATTTATCTCTTAGTTTTTTATTACCGGATCTATACCTTTCATTTTTGCATATGCTCTTTGTCCTGCGACCTAATGCGATCTGAGCAAATCAGAAACAGAAAGGAAGGATTTTTCTCATGCGTATGTTCCGTTGCGCCTTAGTGTGATCTCGAAAAATCAAAAACATTGAGGAAAATATTTAGTTTCCAGCGAAAGCTAACTTCAAGCCATAAGGTTTGGTTTTTTTCATGTCCGTGTTGGGTTGTCTGGTTTTTTGTTTTATAGGCAAAAAAGGATTTTTCAAGTAAGCACACACCCCAAAGCTTCAGTGACTAAAAAAAAAAACCTTTCATCTTTTCAAAAAATTACTAACATTTTAAACTAGCTCACTTGGTCCAAAGTTAATTATGAGAATAGAGGTCTTGAGTTCAAGTCTTTCTTTTTTTTGAGTTACTTTCTCAAAAAGCACATGTAACTTATGTTTTAAATTTACTTTATGTCAAAGTGTTATCATTCATTATAAAAAAGTGACTCACTTATAATTCTAAAGTTTCTTTATCTTTTATTTAAGTTACAATTTAGTGGGTAGTTCATAAAGTACCATTGTAAAAGTAACTTTCACTTATTTATAAAAGTGGGTCACATGAATTTTTTTTTAAATGAGCTAATTATATTAAGTTTGGAAGGGGGGGGGGGATATTTTTTAAAATATAACATTATCATCCACTTCCGCACATTCATGCACTTTGTCGGCATCTTCAACAATTTTTCTTCAAAAAGCCATAACTTCTTCATTCAAAAGCTATTTTGTTAATCAACCTAATTTTTCGAGATCTTTCCAGTGGAACACTTAGTTTCAACATCTTCAGTTTTAGTTTCTGTTAAAATGGAAATTACATGCTAATCTATTCTTAACAGCACCAACTACTTTCAATAGGTGTCCTACATGGAGGATTTACTTAGAAGTAAAGGTCTTTATAGAATAGCCTCAGGCCAAGAGTCTAAACCTAAAGATGAAGATAAGAAAACCAAATGGGAAAATAGGCAAGATCAAACACATGGGTTGATAGGGATGTCTATTTCTACAGACCTTAGATTCCACATTGCAGAACTTGATACCCCTGATGAAGTAATGAAACAACTCAATAAAGTTTTTGGAAATAAAAATGAAATTAGAGCCCATCAACTTGAAAATGAGTTGCTTACATTGGACCCCAATAATTTTTCTTCCATTGAATATTTTTTGTTTAAGTTCAAGACCCTTAGACTTCTCTTGGAAGGTGTTAAGGTTAAGAAAGAAGATGGTAGCCTTATTTATTCCATTCTTACTAAGTTGGGACCAGCCGACTCTGTGTTTGTTTCCACCTTTCATTCTACTAGAGAAACCTTTATTTCTCAAGGACAAGATTACAAGTCCCCCTCTTTTGATGCCTTTTGTGATTCTTTAATAGGAAAACAAGAACAACTCTTACATCTTGGTCTTCTTAATCTTGGAAAATCTTCTAAGAAAGCCTTAGTCGCCAAGCAGCAACAAATTTCAAAGAATCCTAAGAACCAATATCCTAAAAAGAATGGTCCTAAACCCACCAAGGGTCCTAAGCACTTTCAGTGTCAAAATGAAAAATCAATTCAACAAAATGATAAGGCAAATAAAAACAAAGGGAAGAAGACTTAATTTTTTGGCAGAAGCAATTAACTGTGCAAATTACATAGTAAATCACACTCCTACTAAGGTTTTAAAGAATATCACTCCAGAAGAAGCATGGAGCTCAATTAAACTAGATGTGAGGCACTTTCGTGTTTTTGGAAGTGAAGCATGGGCCCATATTCCAGATGAGAAACATAAAGCCTTAGAATCTAAGAGAGAAAAATGTATTTTTGTTAGATATTTTTGAAGATGTCAAGGATAACAGACTTCTTTCACCTAAGTCCAAAAATGTTATCATTAGAATAGATGTAAAGTTTGTTGAAAATATATCACCTACCAAACCTAGTTGCGTGGATATGCCACCCTCTCTCTATCCCTTCTACTTCAAAAAATATTCTTCTTCAGATGATGACAGTGAGCATGAAAATCCCCCCCCCCCCCCACCTTCTCAGGATCCTCCTTCAGCTCCTCAGCTTCCAAAATGGGTTTGTGCTCCTCGAGATGCAGCAAGTGCTCTTGCATGTGATCCTACAAATCAGCGACATACATGTTCTCAGTTCAATAGAGCCTCTTATTTACTGGCTCAAGCTTCAACGAATTATGATCTTGACACCTTTGTAGAAGCTTCAATCCATTGAGATTGGGATGCAGCTATGAATGAAGAATATAGTTCATTATTGGCAAATGATACATGGGATCTTGTTCCTCTTCCAAAGGGACAAAAACTTGTTAGATGCAAATTGGTTTATAGAACGAAGTTTGAACCAAATGGAAAAGTTGATAAACATAAAGCTCGTCTTGTTGCTAAGGGTTTTTCATAAGTTGAAGGCATTGACTATGTTGAAACCCTCTCCCCTGTTGCCAAAATGAACTCTATCTACCTTGTTCTTTCCCTTGCTGCCTCTTTCAAATGGGAAGTCTATCAGATGGATGTTAAATATTCCTTCTTGCATGGGGACTTGCATGAAGAAATCTATATGGAACACCCTCCTGGCTTTATACAAACATAATCTAGCCTTGTATGTCATCTTAATAAATCCCTTTATGGTCTCAAGCAAGCCCCCCAGGCTTGGTATGCCAAAATGGATAACTTTCTTTTAGATACTGGTTTTTCTAGGTGTCATTTTGACAATACTGTCTACACCAAGAAAGTGGGTAAGTTTGTTATCATTCTTGTTCTTTATGTTGATGATATTATCCTTACTGGTAGTGATCCCAACCTTATAAACCATGTAAAGTCCAACCTTAAAAAGCAGTTTGAAATGACAGACTTAGGACACTTGCATTATTTTCTCGGTCTTCAAGTCTTGCAATCCAAGGAATGTATTTCCCTTTTCCAGTCCAAGTATGCATGTGATATTCTACGCCACTTTCACATGGAAGAATGTAAGCCAGCCCCTTCTCCCTTTCAATCTGGAGCCAAAATTTTAGTCACTTGTACTTCCCCTGAAGTTGATGCTACCTTATACCATTAGCTTGTAGGAAAACTTTTGTATATGACCCATACCCATACTGAGCTTTCCTTTGTTGTTGGCCTTATTTCTCAATTTATGAAAAAACCACATGAAATTCATTGGAAAACAGCTAAAAGAATACTTCATTATCTTTGAGGTACAGTTCAGTTTGGGATTTATTATAGTGCAGAAGCATCTCTTATATTGATTGGTTTCATTGATTCTGATTGGGCTGGTGTTCCTAATGATCAGAAGTCTATTGCAGGTTATGTCTTCACTCTCAGTTCTGGACCTATTACATGGGCTTCCAAGAAAAAAAGTGTCATTTATCTTTCTTCGACAGAAGCAGAGTATCGTGGCACCGTAGAAGCTAGTAAGGATGCCTTATGGCTTTGTCAAATCCTGTCAGAGTTTGGCTTTTAGCAGCAACATCCGACTACACTTGGTGTGATAATCAAAGTGCCATTCAACTATGCAAAGATCCAGTCCAACATCAGTGCATCAAACACATTGAACTACACATGCACTTCATCATAAAGCTCATTCATGACCATTTTCTTGAAGTGCAATATTGTTCAATCAATGATCAAGGTGCAAACATCTTTATAAAGGCTCTCACAAAGATGAAGTTTACTAAACTTCGATTTATGGTTGGAGTTCAGGAAGTTGCCAATAAGGGGGCATAGGCTCTAATGCCTCCTTCCTTCTCCTATTGTGCCATATTTGTACCTCCTTCAATCCTATCCCAAGTTGTTCTTAAAGGGGTATGTTAGGATATTCCGACACATAGGAAATAGTTAAGTATAAATTGGTCTAGTGTAGAGTTAGGTGAAGCGTGTTTCTTTACTATGTACTTTTGTAACTTACAATCTGACAGGTATGATATGTTATAGACATGAAGTGATCCGACGGTTCATTCTATCCTCGGTATTACCGACACTTGATCTGTGGCTTAACATTTTATTGGTCCATGATCTCTATTTAAAGAGAATGGAGGGTCATTTGTAGGGTGACCGTTCATGAGAGAAGCTTATGTAAATTTATTTAGTTTACATTAATAAATTGCCTGAAGTGGCTGCGTTGGCTTAGGCTGTGGACTATTTCCCTCTTTGAGTGTTTTAACCACGTCAAGAATACTGGTGTATTGATCTGTGATCTGTTTATGAGTGGTGTCCTTTGGTGTTCTATATAAGGAACTTCCCTGTAAATTCCTACATTTTCTCCTATACATGTGCAATGAAACTACCATGTTCATTATTACTGCTTGAAACAACAGGTTGAATATCATTAAAAGTTGAAGTAGGTTGATCAAGAAGATCATGAAACAAGGAATCATGTGATGTACATGGCAGAGGTTGAAAAGTATCCCTTGAGGAAATTATGTTTTCAATTGAATCAAATTCAAGATTAGGATTATGTACATTAATGTGACCTTGAAAAACTAAGGGATCATCTATTACTTCAGATCTGTGTAATTTCTAAACCATGATTCCAAGTTCTCCTCAATAGGATCAGAATCATGGGAATTGGGTGGAGGTTGAATGGAAAAATCAACAATTTGATTTTCAGATTTCCCAACTTTAACATCATCACCAAGAGGCACCCAAATTGGTACTGGAAAAAGAGGAGGACAAGGAACAAACAAAATAGTAGGTTCCTCCTCACAAATTTGGGGTGTCTCATGATCGACATAAGTTGGGAGAGCATCATCATCCAGGGGTTTGGATTCAAAATATTTAAGGAGAGGAGGATCAAGCTATGAAACTTTTTACTAATAAAATTTAAATCAATCACTCCCTCGGTAAATTCATAGCAAAGGTGAAGAAACTAATTAAGAAAATCCTCTACAGATTCACCAAATTTCATTTTAAGCATATCAATTTTATTACATACAACTTAATAATGATACTTGTCAAAGGCTTCATGAAGCTACTTGAAAAATTGATCAAGTGAATGAATGGAAGCAGATGGTAAAGCCTGACACCACTTTTTAACTTGACCTTCAAGAGTGAGGGTGAATAATATACAAGCAACATCTTCATCATCGATTTCATTAGATTTACAAAAACCAAAAAAAATGGATATATGTTTAGCTATGAATGTACCAAACTCACCATCAAACCTAAATTGAGACAAGTCATGAAACTATTCCTTGGAGATGAAAAGTTTACTACGGGACAGGTTATAAAAACACTCAGAGATTATAATTTGGGAAATATCCATTTAAGATTAGCGATTCAAAACATACTCAACGAGCATAGATTTTCATCTAGCCCTGCTTCTAGTGCCAACTACTGACGATGCTGGAAATACATTAACCAAGGGGGTCTCCCCAATCTGAAGTATCAATTAGACCTCACATCATTTGGAGTATGAGCCCCAACTGTAAATACGATCGGTTTCCATTGTTGTTAGGTATTTACCTTGGTTGCAATTATTAACATAAGAGGTTATACAACATTCTTTGCAACAAGCAAGTTGACACTGCGAGGCATACAATTGTAATATATACAAGGTACTTTCATGGCAGGGAGAAAGAGAGTGAACCTCTAGAAGAAAATTAATAGTACTATCCTAAAAGAGGCTCACAATAGCATAAGAGGATCGTAAGTTAGCCTACAAAGTAGTCATAAGACAACCACAATCATAAAACCAAAAACCAACACACCATCAATAATATAAGTACCAAATCCATCGAAATAGTTCATTTTCCTTAGAACATATGAACGAAACATATACAACAAACATATAAAGAATAGTCCTACTGTGTTCATGGTACATGCATGTTGGCTCATTGAGCTTCATTTATTACGCGAAAGTGCCAAGGTATACAAGTACAATGTTGCCACACTAGCTCCAATAGTGGAACCTAATACATTAAGTCACCATTTGCTTCTCCAAAGAAAGATCTTCCCTTCCATTCCAAGCTAGAGAAACCAAGGTGAATGTTCAAGTCCCAAAAGTCCATTGCTTGAGTTATGAGGGTGTATTTATAAAAAATGATGTGAATCTTCACCTCCCATGTGACTCTTTACCTTCTACAATTACTTTTTCGAATTCTCACATGAACTTTGAGGTTCTATATGACTTTAGAAATCAATAATGACTCTTCATATTCCATGTGGGACCATTGGTCTTCCACATATTTTACATTTTCTCATCTAGGGAAATTACACAATTACATTCCACAAATGATGTGGCAAGACATTATGACACATGTGACTCTTGAGATGACCCTTGACAATGATGAAATGGAACTTAATGATGATGTGGCATTGCCAAGCTGCTCCTTTTGCTACTTTCTTTGCATATTCATGATGGATACTGCATGCGATTTGTATTCATCCTCCAAGGGGATGATTGATATGGAGTCTTCATGCGATCTTGATATTTGATCTTCTGTTGGAAGCTAGTGTATCTTCATCTTCTTGCTCGATGACTTTTTCATGGTTACAACTTCGCAAATGTCTATCCACATAGTCTCCTTTTCTTCCTCTCAAATCATCATCTTGTCAGATCAAGATATAGTACCTACAAGTGAAATCCACTCATGACAAGATAATATTAGCTTTGAAATATCCTAGTCTAACTTGCTTCAAGAAAACCAGTGGCTTACCTGGAACTAGGTATTGTACCAGGAGGAAAGCGTAGGAATTGTGCAATGTGTATTTCCAGAGGCCAGGAATGAGGGACTGAGGCTTGAGACCAGTATTGAACTTATGAATGATCACAAACACTAAGAATAATTAAAACACAACACTGAACACTATGTACACACAAATCATGATCCCTTTGATGCGATGACAACACAACACTTTCCTCCAAGTGCGACACTAAAGATACACTTGCGACGACAACGAGAACACTAGTGCGACAATGCATAAAAATTTGGGAATGAGTATAATACATGTCTATATGATAAATAAGGCCCATTGACACCAAATTTTCCTCCTAAAATGAACCATAACTCTGCTTTTACATCGTGCGACACTTCCCATGCCTGTGAAATGACACTTGTGAAAGTAAGAGAAAAGTGCAAACGACACTTGCAAATGCGAACGACATTGAAAGAAACACATGCCAAAGACAAGATGAAATGAAAACAACACTTATTAAGTGAAGGAAAGAAAAAGAAATAATAATAATCATGAAAACAACACTTGCGAAAGAAAAGGTGCACCAAAGTGAAAGTTGGAAAAACACACTGTCAGGAATAGAAGCACAATTGCAACCAAAAGTGAGAGGCGGCCAATTGAAAATGCACACTGAATTTTGACATAGCTTAAAAACTGCGTAGGCACTATCTTGATGGACTATGCTATGGCTTTCCAATCTTGCATAGAGGAATGAGCTCATGAACTTATTACAGACAGAACATGTGTGATCAAGTGACTTCGAAACTTAGAAACCAAAAAGAAGACTTAAACACTTAGCATAACATTAATCAATCATGAAGCAACCATGGAATGATGGATCATTAGATCCTCAGTAGGCTCCAAAATTCATGTGTAGGAAAAAATTTGGAGGGTGTTGATCACAGCGTCAACAACCCCATAACTCACATAATGTTGCACCCACGATATGCTCATGGTGATGGCAAGTATCCCAATAAATACTTGCTTGAATGGTTAGTTGTAGCCATGGTGTACCACTTGATTGGTACCTTACTAATGGGTGTTTATATATTAGTTATTTTTTTAATAAATTTCCTTCAAATACCTTCATGAATGGTTGTGTCATTGTCCTCTATGCAGAGAAAGCTTGTATACGTACACACACACACATAACCACATGTGTGGTTGTATTACACACTAGGTAGCATGGTGGTGTATGATGTGAGTAGTGGAGGCTTTTCAAGAGTCACCAAGCTTGGTACAAGGGATAATTTATGACTATCTAATTAGTGATGCCTGGAATTCCTTGTCCCTAAAAAGGGGATTCTTGTATTGATCTCCTTGTGACCCTTTAGGAACCATATGCCTTATGGTTTCTCGTATGCACCTATTGTTCTTGTTTGTTTCTTAAAGGAGAGTCATGGATCTCTAAGTCAATATCCATTTGATCCCAGTAAGATAATGAAGACCCAAGGGACCAAAAATCCTTGAGAGATGAAGTTAATGAGCCTCTGGCCTAAATGAACAAGTCCCTAATCAGCACATGATAGATAATATCGCTTTTATTACACCTTATCATAACTTCACTAGTGGCGGAATGACATGTCTCAGAGGGTATAATCTTGGAAGCTCACAAAGATTGTGTATAACAAATTCCTAGGCTGAGAAGGATCGAGATAACATGGAAAATCATTGTCGTGGAGATGTTTGATTTGATCAGGTATGCGCTAAAGCATTTGACAGGAGGACTCGGGGTGACATGTCCTAGGAATTCTATCCTAGAGATTAAATAAAAGTGCTTGGAGGAGGAGCCAGAAATAGTAATTTTAGGATGACACAACACGAGAATTCATGGTAGGAGTAAGGCGGTGGACCAACTGTCAGCGAGGTCTTGCGGAAAGTTGTGGACCCACACTACACATAATCGTATAGATTATTCCCTAGGAGTAGAAAGTGAAGAGAAAAAGTGAAGGGCGAGATGACTTCAGTCAAGCCTTGGTAGTGTACACGTGAGCTCAACAGTTATTTCAATGGTGCAAGGGTGGACCCACTTCACAGGTCAACCTGGAAGGCTGAGCTTGGAGCATTCGCAAGTGTGCAAAGGAGGAAGGTTAGGGTAATGGGAAGGTTGGAAGAATTTGATGGCTCATCAATTTGGGTGATATATATATATATATATATAGAATTGCGCATTTACGTAGGGTCGTGGAACCCAAACCCATTAACGGGTTGGTAACCAATAAGTAATTTCCAAATGACATTGGGAGGATAACTAGTGGGTTTATCTATGTGGTTTCCATGTGGCCAAGTTGATGAGGTGGTGCTCTTTGATTCGCCAAAACTTCAATGTTCACATCTCATAATCTAAAGGTCGGATTGAGGGAAGGTTTTATATCCCTAGAACCATCTCGACTAGATGAACACAATGGCGATGTCAAACTATGGTTTTGAGTAAATTGAAAATATCCAAAAAATTTAGAACCCATTTCCATAACAACAAATTGGATCTTGGATCAACATAATAATTGCCTCCTCTTAATAAATGTTATGGTAAGGATTACGAGGGGGGCTATTACATAGTGGTATCAGAGCATCTAAGTTCAACACTTGGACTTGATGGGCTTTATCATGCACTAATAAGTCGGTACTAAGTTTACTAGGTTAAACAGGTAAGGGGTCTCGTAATGATTTTTTGAAAATTAACTAAATAAATGTTTAGGCATTAAAATTCGGTCTATAACTGATGTATTGGTTACATAGTAAATATGCATGAATCCTTGGATCTAGGGAGGAGCTCAATTATAAGTGTAGTAACTGAATGTGAGCATGATGGTATC
>APFE030505873.1:8918-21729 GCA_000404065.3 Pinus taeda
GCTACATCAAAATAACAAAATTTGTGTTCTGAGACACATGACTTTATAAGCCTACAACATTGCAGAAAGTAAACTAGAGTTGGTTATTTTCCCACATGGTGCTCATGATAGCACAAGACAACCCTAATGACTCAGCCCAACAGTTGACGCAGTCTGGAGGAAACTCCTACAGTGTGCCTCTGGTATTGTAACGACACCTCATCAATCGAGGGATACTTTGGAATCCCCCTGGTCAAAACTTGATCCAGGTTACGCTCTACTACAATGATAGGATCTTCTTCCTCCTCATAAGGAGGAGCCTCCTCAATCTGGCATGCCACTCGCGTGGCTATTAGAGAAACCCCTAGAGGTCTCTTTGGTCCCACATCTACACAACATCATAAGTTAAATCTTAGTACACATATAAAAAAAAATAAAAAATTCAAAAATAGTTTTTACTTGAATCAGTCCATTGTGCCCCTGGAGGAAGTGGAAAATCTAGATCTCCTCGGAAATTTGTGCCTACATATGCCCAATCACCGACCATGATTATCTTCTAATGAAGCCATCCAAAAAATTTCGAAGGGAATGACATTTGTTGGTTGCCTCCATGTCGAGGCAATAACTCTCTTGATCTAAGTAATCATGGATCTCTAGGCGTCGGTGGATCCACTTCCAACCATTGAT
This sequence comes from Pinus taeda, assembly GCA_000404065.3. NCBI lineage: Eukaryota > Viridiplantae > Streptophyta > Pinopsida > Pinales > Pinaceae > Pinus > Pinus taeda. Next base: position 9,585 of record APFE030505873.1, read on the forward strand.
AACGAAATAGTGGCACACATTCCAGGATGAACATCACCAAAATAGATCTGAAACCAAATTGTTTCAAATTCGCTAACTTGCACTTGGTTAGTTAGCAATTAATGCACACCAACAAATCTTCACTCCAATTGAAAACCGTGGTGTTAGAGCCTAGATTTACCTCAAGCTGAAAAGGTAATGCTTCTAGGTCCACATCAAACCACGCTCAACCTCATAGCTAGCCCTACGAGGACAGGAGAGGGCTCTCTCCGGGTCAATCTCAGCAAAAGATAATCGATGGGGCTAGAGATGACTGATTTAACAACTAATATTAGGCTAGGTATGAAGTGCAAGGATTTAATTTGAGTTTTTTGGGGGTTTTGTGTTGGAAAAAGGGAAGGGCAAATTTGGGTCTGGCGATGAGGCCTAGTTTTTGCAGAGTTTTGATTGGGGCAAGGAAGGCAATCATTTTGATGCTTTAGATCGAATGAATGGATGGATCAGACTGGTGAGGAGCTAAGGAGGGCAAGAGAGTCTCAAGAGTCCTCCAAAAACAGACAAAAACATGTAAAATTAAACAAAATTTCAAGGCATAGCACAACAGTCCAATGGATTCTACCTTAATCACTCATTTGTTTAATTTCAGAAGAAAAGAGAAGGTAAAATGATACACATAAACATCAGTGAACTTACAATTACATAGAGAAAAACATCATCAAAACACAGAGCCACATGAATCCCAAAAAGTGTTGCAAAACCCTGGTCTTTCTTTGCCAAAAATGCAGAGATAAAATGTACAATGATGTGCCAAGCAATCCCAAATGTCCAACCATGCTAATGAATGAAAAACAAGATAATATAGACAACCATAGCCCCTCCTTGCCTCTAGGGGTCGAGCTCACATGTTTAGGAGCTGATCCAACTGATCCTAAACTGAGAACTAGAATCTAGGCATCATAACAGCTTGCCTCTAGAAACAAGGAAACTAATTCATTCAGTTTCGAACAACCTCTAAACTAATGAATCTACCTATACAAGTAAAAATATATAATATTTACATCATGATCCCTCAATTTTCATCAAATTACATCATAAATTTTCCATTAGAAGAGTGAAAAAGTCAAACTAGGCAAAACTGGGCGAAAAACAGAGCAAAAATGAGTCAAACTGGCAATTTTTCCTGTATGCGCCACGCCTGATTCTCTATGTGTCACGCCACTTTGGAGCTGAATTTGAGGCCCTTCCCGGAGTCCAACTTGAGCTCAGGATAGCTCGTTGGAAAGCCCTTCTTGTCTAATTTCCAACCCAAGTGGAATTTTTCAGTTTGGTGTCCATTTGCCGCTCCAAAAATCAAATCTCCCAAGACTGCTTCTTGTGTGTCAAAATAGGGGCAGTGAGGTCATTTTTTGAGTGTTTTTGACCTCTTGAGGGTTCAAAATTTGCCCAAATTTCTTGTTCATGCACCAGAAACCATAATTTTTCATTCCAAATCCAAAAATGTAAATTTTTTTAGATTTGGAGCCCTCTAGCAAAAGCGAGCGCCACATGGCACGACGCATAGGGAGGCAAAACCTGTTTTTTAGTGCAAAAAATTTCAAAATGCAAAAAATTGCTCCAAATTTCTTGAAATTTGGGTTGGACCTTCTCTATCAAGAGATATTCTAGGCCAAGGATGCCTTGGCCAATATCCGGAGTCGATCATTCTCTTTTTGCCTTCTTTTCCCTTTTGATGCCCTCCTCAGTTTTGCCTTTAAATTCCTTATTCGTGCCTTGCAAACCTTGTTCCGCTCCATGTAGTGAAAAGCCATGTGTCTCAGCAATGCCTTATCCTTTTCGGCCTTATCCAGCAGTCTCTCTAAGTGGATTTTGACTCTCTTGAGCCAAGACTCCCGATCGGCGTTGATCTCTTGCTCAAGTGAAGAGAACTCCACCCTCCTTCTTTGGGCAGCTTGGCGGTTTTTCTTTATGTTTTTGCCACCTCTATGAGGCCTCCTGGGTGCATGTACTTCTGTTGGCGAATCACTGTGGGTCTCCTCCTCATACTCATATGAAGGTCAGATGCCATCTCTGCTAGTGATTGGACGGTCTTGATAAAAATAGGTGATTTTATGATGTGTCTTGACTTTGGCACCAAGGGAAACAATGATAGGTGGGACTGTGGAGGGGGGAAAAGAGTGAGGGATTGAGGGATTGTTGGGGTAGGGTTTAGTTAGGGAAATATGGGATGTTTTGGGAGTTTACGTATGGGATTGAGGTTTAGGGTTTTACATTTGGAAATTTGGGAAAGGGAACTTGGGATAGGGGATTAGTGAATTTAGGGGGTAGAGGAACTTAGGGAAAAATGAAGTCAGGGAAAAATGGGATAAGGGAATGATGGAAAGAGGATAGACTTGGTAGCAAATAGTTGTCAAACCCTAAGAAGCAATGTTTGTTTGAGCAATTTGAAATGGTAGGTTGGGTTTGATTATTTGTTTAAAAACTCACCACATCAATCATCATAACATAAACACCAAACTTGGATGAAAAAAACAATGATGAAGGGTCTACCTACTTGTCACAAGGCAAATCCATGCGATTTGGGGCGATTCGATGAAGTTTTTGAGAAAATTGGGGTTGGTAGCTCTATGCACCACACCTCAAGCCCAACATGCAACGCCTTCCCTATGCACCGCACCAGTGTATTTTTGCACTGAGAAATGCATCCCAATGTGTCGCGTCTTCCTTATGTGTAGCGCCAGTTGCCCAATGCGTCGCGCCACCAAACCCTGTGCGTAGTGCTTTTTGCAGGAGACTTTTGGAGGCCTTCTCGGTGTCCAAATTGGGTGCGGGATAGCTCGTTGGAAATTTCTTTGAGTGTAATTTCCAACCCAACTAGAATTTTTCAATTTGGAGTTCATTTTCCCTGTCAAAAATCAAATCTCCCAAGACTGGTCAAAATGTGCCAAATGAGGTTTCCCAAAGGTAGAGTGTTGTTGCAGTCAACTTTGGAAGGTCTTCCTCAACTCACAATTGAGCTCCTAATAGCTCATTGGAAATATATATTGGTATATTTATCATTTGACTCATCAAGAAATTCATTTGGCCAACCAAGCTAGGAGAAAACTTGATTTTCGCAAGGTCACTTCAGAGGTGCATCAATTCTCTTGAGGCAACTGTATTTTTGACATTTCTCTAAAACCATGAAATCTGTGTAAACAGTGAAGGAGGTTTTTCTTCCTTGGCCTATTGTGGAAAAAAACCTCTCTCAGTTTTCCCAAATTCATCTTTTATTGCTCAGAAACATCATTTGAGTAAAACCTACCCCGATGTGTGGAACAGGGGATTTGTCAAAATGAAGCGAAATGAAGGGGATAAGGGGCTTCTAAATTCTTGAGAAAATTTTTGGAAGTAGGGAGGGATGTTAAGAAGTATAGGAAAGTTGAATTTCAAAGATGGAGTGAGGGGAAGGGGTCCAAAAAGGGTAAACATAGGCCTAGCCTAGAAAATAGGGTTTGTAGCAAGAAACTAGGGTTTGTGCGAAAATGAGTAATTTGGGGGATCTCAGTGATTGGAAGTGTTTAATAAGGTACATTAAGGATAGGGGAAGGTGTATGAACATTAAGATACAAGTTTTACTAATGATTTGACCATCCGAGAGAAATTACCTTCAAAACCCTAGGAGAGGGAAATGAACCTTACCTAGGCACAACTGAAGCATGAACAAGGTGTAAAATGACCCATTGGAACCTGGCATGATGATAACAACCCTCTTAATGATGGTACACTCAGTTTAATGGTGACACGGACCGACATTTGGACAACTTTGAAAGGAGTAAAATCAAACCCTAGACCTAATGCCTAGTGACCAAATTTTGCTTGAAGACTCACTAAAATGACAAAATCTGACCTTGACATCTTAAAATCACTTTGAAAGAGAATGTTTGATCACCGGAGGAAGGCCGCAAAGACTGACACTAACATGTGGGATTTAGGCACTCGATTGCATACTAGAAATGAGACTTTGTTGCCTCATGCAACGCTTTCGCCCCAGCTACTCGAGCCATGGTGTGTAGGACTGTTCGCAGTGGAAGGTTGGTAATGGTCTTTATGTCAATTTTCCCACTATGGGTATTCTTCGCCCCAGGACAATGTCTTGCAATGAGCATATCTATTCTCTCTCCTCCAGTGTGTGATCTTGACAACTACACCTATTGTCCCTTTCTGGACAACCTAGTGATGAAATAAATGTTGGCAACCTCCATTTTAAGCTCTTGATCCACGAACATGAACAGTTGGTGATCTACATCCCAAAAACTAATCAGGTGTTGCAATAACTCAAGCTGTGATCTGATCCCGGAAATCATGAAGAACTTGAGAAATATGCATGCTCGTAGGGCATCAATACAATCTTGATCTTGCATAGCCTAATGGTCTTCAGCTTCATGATCCCTCTATTTCCATTCAATCACAATTTTGGACTGGTTATCCTACAAAAAATCAATAAACCAACATTTCATGAGCATCCATGGAGAGAAAATCCAAAATAAACTATTTTACATGGAATATTTCACTTTAAAATTTTCACCTCAGAGCCAGTGTGTCTATTTATGGGTTTTCTCACACTGCTAGTGTGAGGGCTTAATTGATTGCAAGGTGATTAATGAGAGTTCGATGGGTGAAACTCGTGCTGGTCACCCACGATATTAATATTTTTCAAGTCTTCCCTGTGGCCTACCCTATGGATGAAAATGCACAAAATGACTACCAAAATGAAGGGAAGTGCCATATCTCTTACCTGCAACAATTGGCTCGACGAATGGTGTCCTAGATTGATCATGCTCCTTCCCTGAAAATCAAGGTAAAATGAGGTAAAAATGCTCTCACAATTGCAGATTGGTAAAATGGTAAAAATGATTTACTTTTTACCCTATTTATAAGTTTTAAATAATATTTTTACTAAATTAGGGCATATTTTACTCATTTTTTAATATTTTTCCTCGAAATCAGTAATGTTTGTTTCCTTGTGCAGTGACAAGTCATATATTCTTAGTGATGGTGATTTATCTTCACTGATTCAAACGAGTTTTATTTTATCATTTTTCCGAACTTGTAAAAAATAAACAAAAAAGTGACCCCCTTGAGTCATCTTTAAGCTCTTTTATGACGCTAAAAAAATTAAAAGATTGTCGAGTACTTGTTTTTTCGAACTCGTAAAAGTAAATGAAATGACATCTATTCAGTATAAGTTTAACCCTTTTCCGAACTGAGATAGACTATTGTATGAAAAAGGAATACCTTAGTTGAACATGGTTAAGAGGTTCTCTTGGATATTTTTTTATACCTTTTTGGGTTCAAGAGACGATTGACGAAAAGGGACCTTTGGATTTGTCTTTTTCGCTTCTTTTTAAAACTCTCTAAACATGAAAAAGATGTCGAGTTTCACCTCCATCAAACTTGTAAAACTTAATCGATGTAGGACTTTTCACCATGACGAGGCCAATTTTCTCCTTGTTAGGGCTCATAAAACTTACTAGGATGGATTCATCCAAAGGATGAACTTATATGGCAAGCATATGTTATCCCCTTCAATCTTGCGATAAAAAATATATGGGGTACTCACTAGAAACGGTGGGGGAAAAAGTGAAAGTATTTATCTCTTGTATTATGTAAAGGAAACATCTCTCTCTTAAACACGACACTCATTTTTTTATCGTGTCAGGTTTAGGATATCCTTACTTAGTCACTTGCCTTCCTAGGTTTAGGGAATCCATTCTTTCCTCTCATCTTATTATACCACTTCATCATCATGACCTCTGATCTTATGTTGAGTCAAATGTTGCCAAACTCTAGACGCGTGTCATTGATATGTTCAAGAGAAGTCCTATCTGTAGTTTTATACCACCTATACACTGTCTGAATTTCTGCCACAGTTTTGGGTCATACATATCTACTCTACTATATCCTTTTGTTTTGTGTCGATGATGTGGGATTCATTATGGCCCTCCTTCGATGGATCACTTCCTATTGACTTTAGCTCATTATCTGGGAAGATGATCTAGAAACTCGTTTCCAATACCTTAGAGCTTGCATGCCTCAATGGCAAGTTCTTCACATTCAATGACAGGTTTACATCATTTACCTTTGGTCGGATGATTCCACAGGTGTTCGGCTTCAACTTTCTTCACAGTCGTGGATTGTGTTGATTGTATCTTGAGAACCATTGTCATTATTGGTGGTTTCTCTCATGCATGTTAACATTTTACATCATTGACCATAAATTAGGTGGTTTTCTATCATGTGCGACTTCGACACATCTATTCACATGATTAGAATTTGTACATTGATTGGGTCGAGACAAGAGAGCAAGATCCTGGATTTTGTCTGATAAAGTCCAGGTTGCGTGGAGTGTACACATGTTTCCTCTAAACGGATGGTTACGACCATACCATGGGTCCATATTCATGATCCTTTTTATTCAGATGATTGTGACTGTACCGTGGGTCCATATTCATGATCCTTTCTATTCGGATGGTTGCGACCATACCGAGGATCCTTTCACATGATCTCTCCTATTCGGATGGCTGCATCCATACCGTAGATTCATGTATTAATAGATGCCTATTGATGTATCATTAGGCATGATCATTAGAGATGTCAAATATGTTTATGTATATGTATATGCTTGATTTGCAGGTCTCCTGATGGTGTTGTTCTCGTCCTTGCACTAACTTGTAATGAATCTCAGCCATCACTCGTTATTCTGCCTTCATGCTTTACGGGGCATATGTTACATAGTATTTTGTCACACCTCCTGTTCACTTCCTGTCCATATCTTGAAGTGCCAAATTGTTGACTACTGTGCAGCATATCCATCGTGATATACAGAAGAAAAAAAAAAAAATCCCTGAAGAATCAAAGAAAAACTGCCTTGAATCCATTCTGAAGAAGGTTAACTAAAAACCCTAATTTTAGCATCAGCGTGTTTTACTCCACTGCCTTCCCATGCTGATGGCAGGTTTCTCAGTTATACACTCGTGCTACTAGCACAGGTTTTCATAGGAAAACCTGTGTTGAACCTCTTCTGGCAAGTTTTCCCAAATTGGAGGAGACGCTTCATCTACTAGAACCTTCAGGAACAACATGTTTGATATTGGTTGTTGTTGATATGGTCAAGCTCTCCCAGTTGGACCTCTTGATTGCATCATCATGGGATTTCCCCTTGAGATGTGGACCTTCCTCCCTCTTTTTTGGATCCCTAACTCCCTCTCCCTTCCTATAAATTCACTCCCTTCTATCCCCAAATGGTTGGTCATTGATTGTTGCATCCCTATGCTAAGATTATGCTTACATGCTACCCATTCTAGCTTCGAGAAGGAGTGCTTGAAGAGACTTTTCTTGGACTTGGAAATCCACCAAAATGAGGTTTCCAACATCAAGGCATAGGTTGTATGCTTCCATTTTTATCTTCTTAATATATACATCTGATGTTCACTTTCCATTAATGTGTAAATGTTTATGCTTTTAGCTTAATACTCCTTGATCTATTAAGTAGTTTATGTTTGATGTATGCCATATATGTTCTTGTATTTTGCATTGCTCTTTGATCTTCCTTGCAGGTACTCAGGTGTGAAGAACAAGTAACGAGTGAGGCCTAGAGTGAAATATTCGAAGCCATCTCCAAGGATCGAGAAATTAGCATCAGAGAGAGGTAGGGTTCTCCTTCTATCTGCATTTATCAAAAATAAGCTAAGGAAGTGTATGTTAGTTTGTTTAGTTTATTGCTAGACCTACTCATTGGGTTAGAGGGACCGCCTCTATCCGCAAAGGGGATTTTCCTTCACAATAGTAGTTTTTCGAGTCTTAAACTTATGGAATCGTTTTGAAGGCCTAAATGATGTTCTTTTAGGAAAATAGAGAGACTAAACCATTCTAGTACCAATTTATGAATATTTTTCTAGATTCTTCTTAGAGATATTCGAAATGAGGTATTCTAATAGCCAAATGGATATCATGTGCAAAATTTATGATCCTGGGAAGTTGACATTCCAATTAACCCCAACAGGGCCCACAAGATTTTTGCACTTCATCTCCTAAGTTATGTTTTTGGATGTTCATGGTTTCCCATGGTTTCTTAATGATAAAAAGGCCTCCAAGCCCCATTGTAACATATTTCAAAAGGCATGTAGCCACCACATCTCTTCTCAGAGATAAGCTGCCAGCATTTGAGTTAGTTTATTTCCATTATGCATGTAACAATTTTTAGTACTTTGTTAGTAATGAATTGAAGTTATGTTTTCAGTGTGTCTTTTTGTTTTTATTCATATGTTATTTCATTTTTTTTCCTTCATAAATTTGGGTCACCCTGTTAATTGGTTTTGTTAGGGAATTTCCATGTCAACTACATTTTCTCAATATATATGCCTCTTATCAAGACAGGCTAAATTTCTGGCGCCATATGGGTGAGCGTGGGATTCTCAAAATTGGATCAATGATCTTAGAAGGAGACTTAAATTCCACCATATTGGGAGGTGAATGTTGGGTCCATCATTTTTGTCCTAACCCTCTCGACAATTATATTCTGAAACTATTTGCAGAAACCCTCTTATTGATGTGCATCCTTTTTCTCTTGTCCTAACTTGGAGTAATGGTTGATCCGACTCTGCACATATTGGAAAGAGGTTAGACATATTTTTTATTCATGATAATACTCTGGAGATTTTGGGTTTTGTTATTTCATGGGTATCTCAAGAAAAATTTCATATCTTTTGTCGATTATACTTCAATGTAGATGTGGGAAGGCCTAGAAAGGCATCCCATTCAAATTCAATAGGACCTGGCTAGTTGAGGAGGATTTTAATAAAGTGTTTTTATTCACAGGAGGCTATGGGATGTATGGAGGTAGATTCATCAATGAGCTTGATTTTGTTGAAGTTAAAGTGTTTAAAACAAGTTGTTTGTGCATTGGAAAGAAAAAAGAAGCATAATATGAGGATGGATTTCAACGGGATTGATTCAGAGATGGAAACACTTGGGGGCCTATGGACCCCATATCTTTGTCTCTTTTGCATATAGATTGTCTACAAGAACTGGAATGTGAAAAAGGAATATTTTAAAAATACAGGATGCCTCCTAGCATCTAAAGAGTCAGGTCATTTGGATTAAGGAGGGAGATCAAAACAATCGTTTCTTCCAACACTTTTCTTCACAAAGGAGGAACCGAAAATCCACTTGGGAAATGGAAACAACATCCCCTATATGTTCACACCGGAGTTAAACATTGAATTGGGAAGACCGGTGTCCATTAATGAGATTTACAGGATTCTTAAATCATTTGTGAAGGAAAAATTTCCTGGTCTAGATGGGTGGATGGTCGAGCTCTTTATACATTTCTTTGATATCATGGTAGGGGATCTCTTCAATATATTTGAGGAGTCACGATGTTCAGGTTGAGTTTCTGGGTCAATGAAATCTACTTTCATAGCCCTCATCCCTAAGTCATCCCATTCTACTTATTTTTCTGATTTCTGGTTGATTTTCCTCTGCGATATTCTGTATAAATTGATCTCTAAGATCATAGTCTCCAGAATCTCTAGAATGAAGAGCACACTATCAGATTATATCTCTTTGGAACAATTCGGGTTCCTCTCCAAATTACATATCCAAGATGTCATCATTATTTCCTAGGAATGTATTCATACTATACACACAAAGAAGCGGAAGGCTTTGGTAATGAAGTTGGATCTCCACAAGGCATACGACAACGTATTGGTATTTTCTACGATTGATTATAACAAGGATTGGACTCTTGGTGGATAATGTTTCCTAGATCATGGCTTGTGTAACATCTGTAAACTTTATAGTGTTAATTAATCGTGCCCCATCAAATTTTTTCTAGGCTAGGGGAGGACTCTAATAGGGTTGTTCTCTATCCCCATATTTATTCATCGTGTTCATGGATGGTCTGAGAAAGAAGAATGGGGAGGGTCGCAGTGGTGGTGCTTTTACGATATTCAATTATCACATAATGTATTTGTATCCCAAATTTTTTTTGTTAATGATGTTCTCACTTTTGGGTAGGTTTCATGGGCTTAATGGAATTTTTTTCATTCCATTATCATTAGATATGTTGCAACTTCCAACCTCCAACCAAATGAAAATAAACCATTTTTGTTTCATTCCTCGGGTGATGAGGTGGAGATTTCCAACATTGCAAATCTTTTTGGCATGAGTGTGTTGAATATTGCATACATTATTACTTATTTGGGGTTTAAGTTGAAACCAAACAACTACAAGGTTGAAGATTGGTGTTAGCTACTTGAAAAGTTCCAATTTTTTTTAATCTTTATGGTCTCATCGTTGGTTATCCATGGGAGGCAGATACACTCTCATCCAATCTATTCTTCAACATATCTTAGTGTATTGGATGCATCTCTATCAACTCCCCATGAAGATCATTTAGCGCATCAAAGCTATCATGGCACATTTCCTCTGGTCGGCGGCTAGGGGGAATCATAAATTTCACCTGGTTTTGCTTGATTCCATCACAAAAGATAAACAATTAGGAGGACGGGGTTTGTTGGATTTGAAGTTGTTTGGATGGGCGCTTTTAAAAAAAAATTATGGAGAGCACTTTTTGGTAAGGGGATTTGGTAGGAGATTATAGATGACAAATATTTGAGGCATAGGACCCTTAAAGAGTGGTAAAAACATGATGGTGATATTACAAATAGTGGATTTCAGATTTGGAATAGTCTACTTAAGGTTAGAAAGTGGTTGGTCAATAATTTGTTATGGTCTTTCGATAGGGGAGACATGATTATGATTGGGATTAACCATATACAAGGGATGATTAATCTTCATCAAATTCCCAGTTGTGTCTTGGACACCTTACATATGAAAGGTGTCTTTCTCTAGACCAAGAGTATGGCCAAACCACAATTCTGACTCTTTCTCCCACATGTCTAGGATGGATGCTTTTGATTTGGGTTTTTCTGGTGTAAATGCGGGTTTTTGGAATCGTTACATTGTTAGCCTTAGGATGGAAAATCTAGTTCAGAAGGATCAAGGGGATGTTTTAATTTAGAATATCTCTATGCGTTATGGAAATTTGATGTTGTATGAGATATACAATTACATTTTTGGTTTATGAGATCTACAATTACATTTCTAGAGCAACACAACATATGACAAATAAATGTTAGTTCAGGAAGGCTTGGAACTAGAATGTTCCAATGAAAATTATATTATTTTATTGGATGGCATGGAAAAATTGAATCCTTACCTAGGACAATGTATGTAAGAGAGGTATTCTAGGTCTAGGATGGTTCCCATCCTATAGGGAGCATTTGGAGAATGTCCCACACCTTTTCTTACAGTGTCCTTTTGTTATTGTTATGTGAATAAGGGTTCTAAATTGCTTTCATCTCCCTTCGTCCTAGTCTTTCCCTTCACTTGATAAGTGTCTTTAGTGGTGGTTTAACAAACATGGAAAGATAAAGTATATTCACTTGTTCATATTTTGGGAAGTTTGGCAAGCGAGGAATGTTGTTATTTTTTATGGGAGGCCTATGAATATCATGGTTGTGACAACCTAAACCATGGTGCTCTCATGAAAATGCATTGTAAATATTTTTACAGAAAAATAAAAATTGAAAAGCAGATTGAGTCAAGGGACACAGATTCCAGAGTTGATGAGGACGTTGCTTGCTTGGGATCAATGAGGTTTCTTGTGCAAAAATATGAATTGGTTTTGTACAAACATTAAAGGTTAGTTTGTGATATTTAATGAGTTGGTCGGGAATTAAATTGGGTTGCAAAAGATGTAACCAAACTCATGTTGCCTTGGAGAATACTCACAAGGAATATAGGGCATAATTTATGACGGATGATAGTGTTGATAGTAAGGACATGAAGTTAATTCTCGTGAAGAAAAGTAAACAACATAAGAAAAGAGCACATGGGAACTATTCTAGGGGTGATTACATAGAGCAAGGAGCTAGAATTCATGGAAGAATTCCCATAGACAAAGAAATGCGTAGGAATAGGAGGAATAAGGAAAGTTGTAGAGGAGAAGAGAAGAAAATAAAATTAGCTAAGTTTGGTTGGAAAGATTGGTATATAAATGGTTTTTCCTTGGTGAGAAGAAATGCATTTAGATTCCTTGTAAATTCAGAAGGTGGAGATGGGC
>APFE030505875.1:0-38568 GCA_000404065.3 Pinus taeda
TGATAGTTTGAGGTCCCTTGGATTTCAATTTACTCCTTGGGCGCGACTATGTTTATGCAATGAAAGTTGTCGTATCAAAACTCTTTCGCGTGATGTCTTTCCCTCACAATGGAAATATTGTGACTGTAGACCAAATTTCGTTCCCTAGTCTTGTTTCAACTACCAATAATATGAAACCCCTAAATGTTCCCGATTCTAAAGTGGTATCTACTTCGCCATGGGTTAATTATGTGGCAACTGGTCCCATGTTTTCAGTTACCGATGTAAGTGAGCCTCTCACTGTTTGCTCATCTTCCTTTGATTTAGATCCGGTAATTAACATGGAAAAATCTATGGGATTTCTTGAACGCGATGTTCTTATCCCTCTTGAGTCCCTTGACATGTGTTCCTTCCAGAGAACTATTCTTCCTTCTAATGAAGACCTCTTGGAAGCCATGATCAAGGTGTGTCCATTGACATGTTTTTCTTCCAGTTGGAAGCCATAATCAATGAGTTTGCGGAAAGTTCCTGTTACTGAGTCAACCTCATTAAAAAATGAATCAAGTATGAGGACAGTTCTTTTCCTGTGTCAACCTCATTTAAAAAAAGAATGAATCAATAGGTTATATAGGTAGATTGTAGAGAGTAGATGCGAGGATAGTTTCTTCCTGTCTCAACCTCGTTAAAAAATGAAACTAGGAAGTGAGGATAGTTTCTTCTTGTCTCAACCTCGTTAAAAAATGAAACTAGGATGCGAGGATAGTTTCTTCCTATCTCAACCTCGTTAAAAAATGAAACTAGGTTGCGAGGATAGTTTGTTCCTATCTCAACCTCGTTAAAAAATGAAACCGGATCTTATGAGCAAAGTTCCTGGTCTTGTGTCAAGCTCGTTAAAAAATGAAACAAGGAGTCATGAGCATAGTTCCTTGTCTTGTGTCAAGCTCATTAAAAAATGAAACAAGGAGTCATGAGCATAGTTCCTTGTCTTGTGTCAAGCTCGTTAAAAAATGAAACAAGGAGTCATGAGCATAGTTCCTTGTCTTGTGTCAAGCTCATTAAAAAATTAAACGAGGAGTCATGAGCATAGTTCCTTGTCTTGTGTCAAGCTCGTTAAAAAAATGAAACAAGGGTCTTGAGCATAGTTCCTTGTCTTGTGTCAAGCTCGTTAAAAAATGAATCAAGGATTTTTGAGCATAGTTCCTTGTCTTGTGTCAAGCTCTTTTAAAAAATGAAAGAAGGGTTTTGAGGATAGTTCTTTTCCTGTGTCAACCTCATTAAAAAATGAAACACCTCCTTTTTCGAGTCGAGTCTTCTCAGGATCTTGAAAGTAAACCTTCATTCCATCCACCTGGTTGAATGCAATGAAGCTTGGGGGGCATGCGAACTTACAACAAGCATAGTTTTTCGTTTCAAGCTTGTGCAAACATCAAATCGAATCCAAGCAAAGTTATCTATGGTTCAAGCTTGTGTAAAAATGAACCCATACCCATTTTACATCTCGTGATTGCCTTTTTATCTGCTAAATTCTGTTAGATGAGCCTTGGTTGTTTTCATCCCATCGCCACCATCTCTTTGGCTGATCATATGCTTTCACTTGCTTGTTTTCCTTTCTTGAGGGACCGCATTTATGAGTGGTTTTGTTAGTCAGCCTCTTAACCATTATGTTTTGAGTAGTTCCACCATTGCTGGAACCAGTTTCTACCCTTTATACCACTCGTTCCTCTAGGATGAGTCCTCTTTAAGCTCTTTTCTGACTCTTAAAATATGAAAAGATTGCCGAGTTTTTCCTTTTTAAACTCGTTAAAACGGAATTAAAAAGACGGTCCACTTACAGCTCTTTTCTGACCGTATAAACATGAAAAGGTTGCTAGACTTTTGTTGTTTCAAGTTCGATATTGGTAATAAAACGATGTGTTTTTGATCGCTTTTTACTTTTTTAGATTGAAGGCACTAATTATGAAAAGTACTGCTTGATCGTAATGATCAAGTGGTTCTCTCAAGTATTATTTTATACTTTTTTGGGATTGGGAGACACAAATTTACGAAAAAGGACAACCATGGAGTTTTCTTAAGTTTTTATTCTGACTCCCTAAAATTGAAAAACACCGATTTTCTCCTATACTGGACTCGTTAAAATTTAACAGTAAAGGACCTGTTCAATTTCAAACAGGAACGGACCACTCCTTCTTAGGGTTCGAATTTTAAAGTAAGTTGGACTCATCCAAAGGATGAGCTTATAATCAAGAAAATGTTATCCTCCTCAAGCTTGTCAAAAATAAAGAGGTACTTGCCAGAAATGGTGGGGGAAAAGAGAGAAAAATGAACCTGTTTGTTATACTTTGTGTTTAGAAAAGCAGTTAACCACTCTTGAACGCGACACTTTTTGTTCACCTGAGTTGGGAAATCCTTTGCCTAACAGTTAATCAAACCATATTGAAAGTCTTCAGCCAGTTTCTCGGTATTAGCTTTGGGTCAATTGTCACCAAACCATCTGCAGTGTCGTTATGTGTTCAAGAGGTCAGTTTAAATAAACCATTCATTTGCAAAATATCTGTCATCCATCTTGATCATCCCTGAGTTAGTCCTTGCCAAATACATTTCTTCAAAACTTGATCTATGATTTCGTGTTGTGGGCTTGCCTACGACAGATCGCTTTCTATCGACTCCAACTCATTATCTAGAAAGATGATCTAGAAATCGTCAGTACCTTGGAATCTGCATGCCTCAATGGCAGGTTTCTCGCCTTTGACGACAGGTTGCATCACTGACCTTCAATCAAAGGATTCTGTGACGTGTTCGACATCGACTCATCTATTCACATTTCATGGATTGTACTGAGTACTTTGAGGGCCATTGACATTACTGGTGGTTTCTCTCAAACTTGTTAACTGTTTACATCATTGACTGGTAATCAAGTGGTTTCTACCATGTTCGACTTCGACACATTCATTCACATGGATAGAATCGTACTAGTTCGGGAAGCAGAAATCAAGACCCTGGATCTAGTTTCCACCATCCAGGTTGCGAGGAATTTTGTTATTCATTATACAGTGGACTATTCATAAATAGATGGCTGTGCCCATACTGTGTCTACATATGTCTATACTTGTGATGTATTACGAAATCATTCCTGTATCAGAGCAATTTAGATAGTTTTCTAGTCAGTTTTGATTTGAGTATGGGAATGCCTACCTCAGCGATGATATGTTCATATATATATATATATTTTGCATTGAATGCTTTTTACAGGTTCCGACCAGGGTATCCATAGGAAGATCCTTGAAATGATAAAGTACTTCACTCTTCATAGATGAAAAAACCATCCTCATCTATTATAGACTTCGCACTCTAGGGGGAAATATGTTGCACAAAAAATTGTCACCATGACATTCTGCAATCTGTGTGAGTCTATCACCACTCATACTTACCTCCTTTGCAAGTCTTAAACCTTAGTTCTTCATATCAAGCCTTGAAAATAAGAGAAATGCCCTAAAAATCTCTAAAATTCTGGTTTCGCACTTTCTCTTAGCATTACCTGCAGTTCCGCACCTATTGGTCATGTCCCCTGCGCACCTGACCGCTCTGTATCTATGTTATGGGTGCGAACCCCTGTAAAAGTTAAAAAGGCGCAAATACATTCCTAAAGACTCACTTTGAGTCATTTCTGGAATCTTCTAGAGGGAATCTTGCGGTGGCAAGTTTGTTCCTTGAGGGTTCATGCATCCTATACCTTAAGGAGCTAACCCCTTGATGTGAGGATTTTATCCCTTTGAAGGAGGACTCTATCCCTTCAATTGTGGACCTGTAACCTCCTTCCCTTGCACTATAAAATGAGGCATTGGGATGGTTACTTGGGAGGTTGAAAGCTGAATATTTTTTAGGGTAAATGCTACTGGAACTTAGTCTTCCTAAGAGCTTTTGAGAGGAGAGATTACATACCTTTTGATCTCATTTGGAAGAGAGTGAGGCTTGTCAAAGTAGAGGAGATTCCTGTTTGGACCCTGGGAAGAGCTTGTACAACATCAAGACACCAAGGTTCTTAAAAGGAAACTCTTTTGGAGCCGTTGGAGCATGGCTGCCACAAACTAGCGTTGGACTTAAGGTAGGGTCTAAAACACCTCTTTAGTTTTTATCAATGAATCGCAATATGTTTAGAGAAAAGTAGATTTTCTTGTCCTGCTTGCTGCTAGATATCAGTTGATACTAGGGAGATCGGTCTTGTCCGCAAGAACGATTTATTCGACCAACAAGTAGCACATCTTCTTTCTCTCAACAACAAACAGAAATCAGAGTCAAAGGCACTGGCATAGGCAAGTTTGGCAGAGGTGGGGGTAGGCTTTACTTCAGCTGGTATCTTACTATACGTATGATTGAATCTTTTATTAAAATTAGGCAATGATTCCCCATTTTCCCTCTTCAGGTTGCCAAAATTAGTATGGTAATACAACAAGTCTTTTTTATCTCCCCAGTGCTTCAAAAATGCTTCATCTAAGGCTTCAATATCAGCAATAGATCCAGGGGGCAATTCTCTGAACCACTTTCTAGCCTCTCCATCAAGGCTCTGTACAAAAACTCTCATCCACACATCAGTTTCACTTATATCTAAGTTATCATTATAACTATAGAAAGACTCAAGGTGTTCTTCAGCTGTTACTCCCTCTGTACCAGTAAAATTAGGCATATATTTATGATATTCTCCTGTAGGCATGGCATTCAAACGGACAGGCAAGACCAGAGGTCCATATCTAGCAGTAATCATTTCTTTCTATCTTTGTGGGTGCTTGCTGGCTTGCCATGACTGGGGTAGGTGAAAGGATACTGGTACATTGAGCAGTATGGAACAATGAAATGGATGGTGGAGACAAAGGAATGTGATGGACTATATGGGATACTTTTTTTGGACTGAGATCCAAAGGGGAACTAAATGGACAAGGAGCTTTATGAATCTATGAAGTTGATTCTTCACTAGCAATACTAGGTTCTAGCTCTTCAAACTATGTATTCTCAACTAAAACCTTCTCTTGTAGAGATACATAAGATTTCTTGGGCCTACCTGATCCTGATGCTCCTTTCTACAATGTTTTCTTCTGCTTAACAATCTTCTCAGGGTCAGGCACTGGGTCAGCTGGTGATTTCTGAGGATTTCTTCGAGTATGTCTCACAAACTGAGCTAAGACTAAAATGTGGAGTCGCCAAGGTTGGTCTTCCTCTAGTGGAGTCGCCAGATAGATGATTACAACCAGAAATGTGTCCAAACCTTGTCTAATATCATCAAAGTTTGGAACTGTGTCGTCTTCCAGGGAAGCTGAGCTTCAGCCTCCTCTCCTCGGCAACGATGCCAATTAATGTTATCACCCCAAGAAACTCTCCTAGGTTGTATCTCAGAGATGCTCGGGAACATTACAAACTCAAATAAAGGTTGGAAATGGATGAATGGAAGGACTTATGCTTGTTCAAGCCAGATAACCACTTCTACTATGCTTAACTCTAGACATGGGTGAACACCCCCAAGACTACAAGGCTTTAGACCACCAATTACTCACAGTTTAAGGGATTAGGTGAACATGGATAATACTGACCACACCAGCAGATGCACAAGACCATGTGATGGCCGGCTGTAACCAGTAAAAAGGTCTGTAAATCTATTTCCTAATGCAAAAATAGGATGACAGCTCTCTGGCACTAAGTTAACAGAAACCTGCATAACACATTCAATGATACATATTAGACTTCAACACAGAGGTAGGATGGCAACTCCTCTAATCCTAAACATCAAGAGTACATGAAAAATGCATAACAGGCACAACCTAGAAGAGAATAGAAGTGGAAAGTGAGCAATTAACAACAAAAGAAGCTTGTATTAGCTGAAAATGAAGAGAAGACGCTACAAGTATCAAAGTAGTTACAACCTCCAGAAGTTGAACCTTACATCAAAACAACAACCATCAACTTTGATTACATCTGTTTTCTGGGTATATATGGAGTTTTCTTTACAAAAATGCTCTGCTACTCTAGGCGTGGAGGGGTCATCATTGACCACCAACTGATTTAACTGTCTGATAGAGCTTCTGTTACAATCTACTTGCTTTAATGAATGAATTTGATCTTTTCTACTACTCGATAGTCTTCTCAGGTAACTGGAGTGTCGTATGGGATGATATCCCATAACTGTTAAATGCATCTTTCTGATCGAACTTTGTACTTTTCCATCTCGGCCATACTGTCTCTTGAATGTGGTTGCTGGAGAGGAAATGCACCAAGTACAGGTGAATAGGTTACCTTCGTTCTTTGGGAGCATGGGACAGGCTATGGATGAGCTGATTGCATGGTGGAACAAATATCAATCGTTGGATCGCGCAGATGGACAGTGGAATACACCATCGGGAGCTGAACTCAGATATATATATATATATATATATATATATATATATGCATGCATTTAAACACTATCAGGAGCACATATCATACATATGACACAACCTTATGTATCGGCGACAAAATCATATATATGCATGCTTTTACACTATCGGAGGCGGAAAGCGGACTTGAAACTTTATACATAGGAGTAGTGAGTCATATCGGGTCCGGCACCTAATATCGCATCGCTATAATGGAATGGTCTGCGTTAACATCGAGCCCTGAACCATTTCGACTGGCGATTGCCGATGAATATCGCATCAGCACTTCGGGAGCGGAGTTACTATGGTTCAAGCGGTCCATTGCGATTGCCGATAGCGATTAGCGATGTCGCATCGGACCTCTGCCAAGGGAAACCCCCGATTGCGATGAATGTATGCGGACCTATCGCTACATTACAATATGACTTAACCTGTCATTGCATCAGCCGCAGATCGCAAGTTGTAAAGCCTTGCCACATTGAAAGTGCCGATTGCGATATTGTTGTGGACCTGACTACACCATTGTAAAATGATTTAATAGCAATATCACATCTGATTGAATCGCAAAAGCTCAGAAATGGATGACATGTTAAATCTGCTGATTGCGATGGAGCTATGGACTCGACAGAGTCATTAACAACAATTTATAATCATATTGCATCCAATGGGGGCAATCGGTAATCGGCCATCGGCGACGTTATAGACATGACTTATAAAAGACCTCTTGAAAGCTGTGATTGCGATTGCGATTGTGACGTGGCATGTGGGGCATGAGGGAAAGCGGGTTTGTCCAAGGTTTTGGAAGAAAACAGAGATAGCGGGGCTATGGGAGTATAAAGAAAATGAAGGAGAAGAAGGAAATAGACTGCTGCGAGCTCCCTTTTTGCATAAACACACAACCAAGCTAGTATTTGGTCCTCCAAATGCTGAAGTACGTATTAGAGCTAACAAAACCAACAATGTGATTCTTCCCAACACTCCTACTTTCCCCTTGTATCTCCAGATGTAAATCATGGAAAGAAATTTCCCTCCTCCCTTCTTCATTTTCCCTTGAAGTACCGATGTATGAATGGGTATAGGTAGCCATGTAAATAATCTATTAAATGAAAGTGAATAACAAGAGAGCATATGAAAATACAACACGTTGAGGAACATACATTGTGTGAATATAATAGTTATAGATGGAAGGAGCTTGCTTCCAAGATATTGTAGAGATATAGGACAACCCCAACTTTATGAAAAACTTACAAGGTATTTACAATTTTATGAAAATTTTTGTAAATAGATGAAAAGCTATTTACAAATTTACATATTCAATATTTTTAATAATATGAAAATGTTTTCTTCATATGTAGGGTATGCAAAGGTGTATTGAAGGACTATGTGTGAGCCATATGAAAGGGTACAACAAGCTTGAACTGTTAATGGCATTGGCCAGGTGTATGGCATTTTTTAATTTCTTTGATATGTATGGGGGGGGGGGGGGGGGGTATTTAATGATAGTACGATGAAAATGGAAAGTGAAAAGATGGAAGAAGTGTGAAAACAAACAAATGAGTATAATGAAACTCGAATTTCATAAATCCCATGGATAGCCTCATCTATGTGGCATATTAAGGGGGGAAAACTTCATATTGAAAACTTATGATCAATAAGATGATAACAGGTGGTCAATGAGGGGTCCATGAGGAATTTCGTGGGATCCTTGCAACTAGGTAACTGACCAAGTCATATATATGAAACAAACCTTTTGCTCATAGCTTTAAGAAACATCAAGTAGAAAACCAATATAACTTAGCCACATGCAAAAATCAAGGTCTTTACACATAGAAATTGATTACATGAATATTGTAATGCAAAAGGTGAGTAAAAAATGCAAAGGTACAAAAATATAATAGTTGTAACATGAAAGAGGCTTGTCATGTTATTGAGAGAAAAATGTTGAGCCACTAGAGCTCACATTTAAGTGACTTGGTGTATTGCAAAAATATTGAGATCAACCCAAAATATCTCTGTGTACATATAAGAAAAATTTACCTATCTAGAGATAGGGATATTCCTTTACTAAGGTTCATTAGCTAGGCACACAAGGATATATTCTTTATAGTGTTCAAGGATTTCATGGGTTCAGGTCATGAACATGACAATAGGGGGCCATGACCGAGTGGGTTGAGCCACTCTCTGCACTATATAATGATTGAAATAAAAGACAAAAGATAACACATTTTGAAACATGGAGATAATCCATGCAGAGAAAAAATAAAGACAAACAATCCATGCAGAGAAAAAATAATGAAAAAAAGATGAAGGAAGGTGTGTGTGTGTGTGTGTGACAGAGAGATGCCATAATATAACATAGATGGTCAGGAGGGGAGTGTTCCCTTTTCATATGTTTCTTAAATGAATTTGAGTTAGGTTTTTTTCACCCAAAAAATAGATTTAACAAAGTGAACTAAGCTAAATTTATTTCATTTCATTCTCAGATCAATTTGCAAGTAAAGAAAACATAGAACACAAGAAGAAAAATGAACGGGATACTAAGTGAGATGAAGGACTTAACCCATAGTAGAAACTAGACTGACCCATATAAACACAACACATAACCATGAAGCCATACAAGTGAGAAATTTCCAAGATTGAAGCAATTTCTTTGCATACCTGCCCATAAAGCATATTTATGCTACCAATTAAGGTCCTAAGACAATTACCAATAGTTTCCCTTAGCTAATTTTGGTGCAAATTCATTCGAATTAGGTTTTAATCCAGGTTTGGAAGCTTAACAGATAGAATTAATTTACAAAGCAACAAAAAGGAGAAACGATAAGTTAGAGCCAACCTTAATTGCCTACCAACTACCATGACATGGGTTGAAATCCCATGGCATGCCTAGGGATGTGCCACATTAAACAGAAATATTTTCAAATATGAATAGACTTACCATCACCATATGCATCAAAATTTCCATTAATCACTTTCAATGCCATGCTATAGTGTCCATAATGTGTGTTACTACCATGGTTGGTGCCTACCTCATGAGGCACAACTCATATTCCATATGTAATGCATATAACCCAAAACCTAGGGTAAGTCAAATAACGTGATATGTAATAACCATATACAACTTTTCAAGACATAATATGACACATATCATTTGATCCAACCATTTAATATTCAAGCTAAATTTCATTGTACATGGAGCTTATAACATTTCCAAAGTATTAGTCAAGTATATGGTGCATATAATATGTCTAAACAATTTTTTTTAAAACGTGGGTATAAACCTTAATAAGGTGTCGGGCCCAAGGCTGGGTGATGTTCATATCAAAACCTTTATGCCTTCAAAGTAATTACTATTCAAACATTTATAGTATGGTGATATATTACAATGGCTGTTAATATTTAGTTTAGAAGTTCTTGTAATCATACATGAACCATGAAAGATTATGTTAGGATTTAAGGAGTATAAAAACCTTGTGAAACCTTTGCATAAATATACAAATTGAGTAGATATTCTACTATCAAAATCAAATAATAAGAATTTTGTTTAATATATCATGATCTAATAGTATCACTACATAACCATAGGTAGAAGATGGGAAGTCACATATGCTTTATGGAAAAACTATGATATCAAATTCTTAAGCATTCAATCCAATGTATCTAAGCACACAAGTAAATTGTTATACTACATCTTATATTTCTAGGAGCCTCATGAATCATTGTGTAAAGGAATTCATAAGTATGAAAAATCATCCGAGAAATAACATATCCTCATTCCTTTGGTGGACCCTAGCTACTAAGTGTTTTTAATTTTTATTTATTGTATATTTATTATTCTTTAGGGAGATAAGCCATGAAAAATGGTTTGAATAGTTTTATGGGTTTTCTCATGAATAATACCTGAGCCAAAAAGTTGCTACAATCATACATGGATGTGTTCCAAGATCCTAAAAGGATACCACCCAAGAGGGAAGTGGAGCAAAAGATCCAACTACTACTAGAATCCCCATTACCAAATATTGGGCTGTACATGAAGTCTGTTTTAAAATAATGTGAAGTGAAGAAATAGTTGCAACAACTATTGGAACAGGGTGTCATTCGAACGAGTACATCAACATGTGGGTCATCCATCATCATTGTGCCAAAGAAGGATGAGAATTGGTGTTATATGGAATTTGCATCTATAGATAAACACATTTTCCCTAGATGGGTAGCTACACTTAGAACAATAGAAAGAAAGTAGTTTAACCTTTTCCTATAGTAGATAAATGAGATGAATGAGATTACTTGTAGTTTTTCGCTTCCTTGATCCCCTTTGAATTTCTCCCGTCGCTCCCACTTGAATTGAATCTGCTCAATACGTACCTGTGTCAACAGAAACAAAAATAACAACAGTCAAAGCATACATGATCTATCTACTATAAACCAATGGAATCGAAGACATTTAAACACATAATCATCATAGATATGAACAAGAATATGAGAAAAGGAATAAAGAACTTTATTAATGTAGAAGGAAGAGGTTCACCTAATGCAGTTCAATCCCGTGTCACTCATCCAACTTCAGTCCAACCCTCGCCACATAAAAAGCACACCAATCTAGCAGCATAACATTGCTTGGCACGAACTCAAATCTCAAACCAATATTATTTCCTTACAATCTTCAATTCTAGCCCCATGATCACTATGATGAGTGGTCAATTTATAGGGAAATGTAGGTGCTTATGTCATAAATTGGGCATTGAATGGCCTTCCAAAATCGGAGTTAGCTTCCATGGAGAAAGGGATGAGAGGATAGAGAGGTAATTGATTCATAGACTATCCAAATTTGACCTCATAGGATGAGATAAGAGCTGGGCATCCTTCTAGAATTGTCTAGAAACACAGAATATTCCCAGAATCCAATGTGAATTTTGCTCATTCTCGCCAAGCCAAGGTCAAAAAAGGTCTAAGTGCACTGTAGTGTAGACCTGAATGGGCCTACCTGCTTTGCAGCGCAGTTACCCCTAACCAAGGCTACGCTAGTGTCCCAAGGAGGCATTTCAGTATGGTTTCAAGCTAGGAAACTTTCATGGATGGAAACATTCAATTTGATGACTTGTCTAGGGCATGTAACAACTGAATTAGGGTTTGATGAGCTCTAATTGTACTGATTTGAATTTCGGGAGTGATGTGCCCAAATCGACCTATAATAGTTTCCCCCTAAAGCATGAAATAAAAAATGATAATGTCGAGTGATATGCTTTATGATGTGTTGAGGAGGATCTGAAGCGGACAACGACCTGCATCAATTACAATACATAACATCATGAGATTTTGAATTTTTCATGAATTGTCAAGGGAAGGCATATCCATGCTCAACATATAAACTTTTCATTACATGTACATAAATTAGATAGTCATCTATAGATATAGACCCATGATAGGATGACCATCCGCGTAAAGCCATCGTACAGATGATTTAGTACTCTCCTAAAATCGCAGCCCGGATGGATGAAACTAAATTCGGGGTCTTCTTAATCATCCAATCGTTTGCTCAAGTATGAGTCTAACCATGTGAAAATGTGATCTGAAGTCCAACATGGGAAGACACTGTCTGATTACCAACCAATGATGTAAGTTGTTAACGGACACGAGAGAGATCATCGATAATGATAATTATTCTCAAGGTATTGCAATACATTCTGCATGGTGTGAATAGATGTTTTGATGTCGAACACCATACAAAGTCTTTCGGTCGAAGGCCAGTGATGTCAACCTATCGCCGGAAGCGAGAAACTTGCCATTGATGTATGCAAGCCTCAAGGTACTGGAAGAGTGTTTCTATGTCAACTTCCTAGATAATGTGTTGATGTCGACAAGAAGCGACTCATCGCAGGAGGGCCTTAATGTATCCCCCCATCAATGACACAAAACGAGTGTAATGATTTTGAAGGCAAAATTTGACGTACGACACAAGGTTCAGGAATGGCGGTCATGAAAATGAAGGTTTATAAGTATTGCAAATGATGAAGTTTACTGAGTGACTTCTCTTGAACATGTCGACGACGCTGAATGAATTAGCAGCATTGAACCAAAACCAAAGTGATGTATGGTGTGATAGACCATAGGTATGATAACAATCAAGTAGATAACCCAACCCAAAGAGTCACAGAGATGAAGTGAAAGTGTCATGTTCAAGAGTGACTTGCTACCCTAAAGTGATTTATCCCTTTTCCCATTTTCCTAATTCATTGCTAACCAATACTTCTTTATTTTTTAACAAGCTTGAGGAGGATAACATATGCTTGTAGTATAATTCCACCCTTCGGGTGAATCCATCGCTATGTGATGTTTTAATGAGTCTAGCGAAGGTGAAACTCGATCTTGTCATGATGGACAAGTTTGTCGTTATTTGATGTTTTAACGAGTTTAAAGACAATGAGAAAACAATCCTTTTCATGTTTAGAGAGTTTGAAAAGGGACAAAAAGAAAACTCCACAAGTTCTTTTTCATAAATTTGTCTCTCAAGTCCGAAAAAGCATAAAATAATACAAGAGAGAACCTATTAACCATGTTCGAACAACATATTACTTTTTCGTAAGTAATCTATCTCATTCTAGAAAAGGGTTAAACTTATACTGCGTAGATGTCGTTTCCAATCCATTAACGTGTTGAAAAGGATAAGCACTTGGCAATCTTTTCACATTTCGAGAGTCTGAAAAGAGCTTAAAGAGGACTCCACTTAGAGGAACGAGTGGTTTCTAGGATAGCAACTAGTTCCGGTGATGTTGCAACTTCTCAAAACATGTAATGGTCAAGAGGCTAGCTAATAAGACCACTCATTGCAACTGTTCCTCAAAAAGGGTAAAACAACCAAGTGAAAGCATATGATCGGCCAAGAAGATAGTGACGATGGAAAGAGAAAAACCAAGGCTCATCTGACGGAAGAGGCTGATAGAATGACAATCACGAGGGTTAAAATGGAGATGGGTTCATTTTTACACAAGCTTGAACCATAGGGAACTATGCTTGGATTCAGTTTCATGTTTACACAATCTTGAAATGAAAAACTATGCTTGAAATTGGTTTACATGCCCCCAACATGATGACTCGATTCTAGGTGCATGCCCCCAAGCTTCATTACATTCACCTAAGTAGACTACTTGTGGCTATCTGGTGGATGGAATGAAGGTTCATTTATGAGATCAAGTGAATGAATCGATTGGTATTTTACGAGATCTACTCAAATACTCAAATTGGAACTCTGCTCCAAGGGACCTTGTTTCATTTTTTAATGAGCTTGAAACAAGACAAGGAACTTTGCTCAGATTCCTTGTTTCATTTTTTAACGAGCTTGACACAAGACAAAGAAATATGCTCTGGGACCTGTTTCATTTTTTAATGAGGTTGACACAGTAAAAGAACTATCCTCATATTCCTTGTTTCATTTTTTAACGAGCTTGACACAAGACAAGGAACTATGCTCATACCTTTTGTTTCATTTTTTAACGAGGTTGACACAAGACCAGGAACTATCCTCATATTCCTTGATCACGATCCATAAGAGGTCATGACTTCCAAGAGGTTCTCATAAGATGGAAGAACAATTCTCTAGAAGGGATACATAGCAAGGAATCCATTAGATAGATCTGGTTCCAATGCCCCCAGTACATAATGCACAACATCACGGAATTGATCATCAGTTGATGTAGGCATGGAACAGGTTGCCACATATTTGACCCGTGGTGGGGAGGATACCATTGGGAAAAAAGGACCATTTAGGGAAGATGGTTGACTGGAAGCCATATTTGGGCCGGGAAATGAAAGGTGGTCAACGATGACAATTCTGCCTTCATACGGAAAACACATCACTCGAAAGAGTGTTGAAACAATAGCTCCCATGTCATAAACATAGTCACACCCAAGAAGTAAATTATAATCTAAAGGGCCTGGGACTACCATCACATTGAGATAAACAATTTTTCCTCCCAAATTAATAGGCAAGTGAGGAAGGATTCCTAATGGTTGATTGGTTCCTCAATTAAAAGCCAACATATTCTGGGTAACAGGAACAAGTGGTAGTGAACCGAGTGCTTGCCAAGAAGTGGAGGAAAGGATACTCACAGATGCACCTTCATCTATAATAGTGCCAGATGCAATCATATTATATACCTGTACAATGATCTGGGAAGGCACATAAGAAGGGAGACGACATCTTGCCAACCGATTCCAATCAAAGGAAGTGATCAGACTACTTGGAGGGGGTACTGTAAGAGCGGGAGAATTACTCCCTTGAGTTACGAGAATGGGAGGATTTTCCTCCTATCTTGATGGAACAGGAGGGTTGCCTCCAAGATCATTGGAATATGCAGAAACGAAAAGAACCTGAGTGGTATCATAATCACTTTCTATGGGAAAGGTACGATTAACTGAAGGTGAAATCAGGTCAACTGATTGGTCAGGTATAGACTCATGGGATTCACATTCAGAGAGAGTGGGTTTGACCGATGGTTGATTTTGGTCAGTCACTTCATAAACTAGTGAAGAATTAAGGGAGAGTCTCCTGTAACCATATGGAAGTCACTGTGGAGAAGTAGGACAATTATCCAACACTTTTTGGGCTTCATCCAGATAGGGACGAAGGTGAATGGGGTGATTCCCTTCGCATAACCTACAAGGAAACTTAAGTTTACCCTTCTTTCCATGAAATTTACTACCACTGGTTGATGGTGTGTCACCAACATGATCTCCAAAAGTTGATGACACAAGATGATGTGAACAATAATACCATTCTTCTAAGATCTAAGGAATACTAGAACAATTTCGAAGAAGATGGTCTCCCGTACAAAGTTTGCACAAATATCGAAGTTTGTGATGCTTATTAGACAGTTTCTCATCAGAAGTTGCATTCGAAGCAATGGTTACTTAGTTGCCCCCTTGCTGAATTTTATTCTTCTTCTTCTTCTTATCCACCTGGTTACTAGTGTCAATACTTTCACTAGGCGAAGAGGAAGAAGGGGAGGAAGAGACAACCGACAAAGAAGGTAAATGGTTAACTTTAGGATCAACTAGAGTTTGATTTTGTCCAGTTGTAGGAATATTCAGTTACGGGGCCAAGGAGGTTGAGAAAAACCATACTGGAAAGCCGATGGTAAGTCCCGAAAGAAACAATGTAACCATATAAGGAGCACCAATATTTCCGAAAGGAGGAAAAGGACTAGGATTCCCATTAAAAGGAATTCCTTGATCGGTGGACTTCAGAGTTGTTACCATATGTCTCAACCTAAGATCAACTAAGCAGTGACATGGAATATTTTATCCATGGTCAATTAAATTTATTTTAATCAAAATAACATAACAAAACAAAAGAGGGATAATCTAGGCAATAGGATTACCAAGTAACTGTGAACTGCAATATTCTACCTCAGTAAACCAAGGACTTAACATACATGCAGGAAATCTCCTCGAATGCTGTGTTCGGTGTATCACATTGTACAAGGTGGCTGACTCATTTACCTAAGGATGGATAGAAACCTAATGTAGTCCTCCCATATAAAGTATGCGGAGGCCCAATCCGTGTTAGCGCTGTCTAATGCGAAACCGCACAATGAGAGCATTCCTTTATACTTTTCGTACTATAACACCGCCCTATATAACCGAAGGTATGTGGATGAGCTATGAGATACTTACCTACGTGGAATGAGGTATCACACTTGGAATGTATCGTAGATAATTAATGACAACTGCTATGTTTTACGACGCCTGAACATGTCTCTAACCTAGAACCTATAAATGTTATGCATTAAGTTACAATGCTCCACTAGGTTAATTGAGATAAATTTTTAAGTTGATCTTCTTAAGAATTTTCCTTTCAAGGTTCACCACGCGTTGTATGTTTGCAATTCCTATAATGAAACTAACATGAGAAACATTCTTTCATTCAATTAACAATGAAAACCGTAACTAGTAAGGGATAGAGCAATCAGATCTTTGACAAAGAGAAAGGTTCACCACGTGATGTATGTTTGCAATTCCTATAATGAAACTAACATGAGAAACATTCTTTCATTCAATTAACAATGAAAACTGTAACTAGTAAGGGATAGAGCAATCAGGTCTTTGACAAAGAGAAAAGAGCACACCTAATGAAATTTCCCTAGCTATTCTTATCAAGAATTCACAAACTAAAATATGCACGATGCAAGTTTTTCTTTTCAGTCCCTTTAGTATTTAGATGAACAAAAAGGAACTAGATGCACAAACAATCAATCAATACTTTTCGCAAGAAACAAAGACTTTACGACAATTCTTTTTTCAAATAAATGAAGACTTTACGACAATTCCTTTTTCAAAGAAATGAAGACTCTACGACACTTCCTTTTCAGAAAAGACTAATCGAAATTAGATAACTTTGATAATGAATTGATAACGATAAAGAAAACACTTAAGAAACACTAAACAATCAAGGCCAAAGTAGGGCTAGGAGGACAAATACAACTTGATTTTATAACCATAGAAAGCATTGATCTTTCAGCAAACAACAACAGAAGCAACTTTGGAAAAATTAAGCCAAAGGTGGGTTTTTTAGCCTAAGAGGGATCAACGCAGCCTAGAGTGGGAGACAATGCACTGTCTCCAAGCTAAGGCTATTCTGTAGTGCACTATGTCAAGACAAACACTGCGCTGGTGCCAAAGAATCAAATCAAGAGACATTCAAACACACTTTTTGACCAAAAACACTTCAAAATGATTGAAATAAGATCAATGAATTCAAGCAAAGTCTAATAGGATGTAATATGATGAGGGTAAGCTACTATGAATGACAGTCGATCCCCAGTGGAGTCGTCAATTTGTTATATGGAATTTGCATCTATGGATAAACACATTTTCCCTAAGTGGGTAGCTACACATAGAACAACAGAAAGAAAGTATTTTAACCTTTTCCAACAGTATATAGATGAGATGAAGGAGCTTACTTGTAGTCTTTCGCTTCCTTGATCTCCTTTGAATTGCTCCCATCACTCCCACTTGAACTGAATCCGCTCAATAGGTACCTGTGTCAACAAGAATAGAAACAACAATGATCAAAGCATACATGATCTATCTACTATAAACCAATGGAATTGAAACATTGAAACACATAATCATCATAGATATGAACAAGAATATGAGAAAAGGAATAAAGAACTTTATTAATGTAGAAGGAAGAGTTTCACCCAATGCAGTTCGATCTCGTGTCACTCATCCAACTTTAGTCCAACCCTCGCCACATCAAAAGAACACCAATCCAGTAGCATAACATTGGTTGACACGAACTCAAATCTCAAACCAACAGTATTTCCTTACAATCTTCAATTTCTAGCCCCATGACCACTATGATGAGTGGTCAATTTATAGGGAAATGTAGGTGGTTATGTTATAAATTGGGCATTGAATGGCCTTCCAAAATTGGAGTTAGTTTCCATGGAGAAAGGGATGAGAGGATAGAGGAGTAATTGATCCATAGCCTTTCCAAAGTCAACCTCGAGATAAGAGTTGGGCATCCTTCTAGAATGCTCTATAATCAGAGAATATTCCTAGAATCCAATGTGAATTTCTCTCATTCTCGCCCAATGCAGGTAAAAGAGGACCTAAGTGCACTGTAGTGTAGGCCTGAATGGGGCTACCTGCTCTGCAGCACAGTTACCCTTGACCAAGGCTGCGTTAGTCTCTCAAGGAGGCATTTCAATAGGGTTTCAAGCTAGGAAACTTTCATGGATGGAAGCATTCAATTTGATGACTTGTCTAGGGCATGCAACAATTGAATTAGGGTTTGATGAGCCCTAATTATACTAATCTGAATGTCGGGAGTGATGTTCCCAAATCGACCTGTAACAATTGGTGAATGTGTATAGATTACAAGGCTTTAAACAAAATTACACTCAAGAACATGTACCCCTTGCCCATAATAGATGATATGTTGGATGAGTTGCAACAAGGAAAATACTTCACCAAGATGGAATTAAAGTGTGCATATCGATAGGTTTGAGTTATAGAAGAAGATACCTACAAGATAACCTTCAAAAGCAGACAAGTTTTGTATGACTGGTTAGTCATGTCATTAGCCTATATTATGCACCAACAATATTTTATGAGGTTAATAAATGATACATTGTGCACTTTTTATAGATTCATTTTTTATTATCAACATGGGTGATATATTATAATACAATGCTACTTGAGAGGAGCACATCTCACATTTGACGTAGGGGTTGGAGATATGAAAGAAGACCAACTGATAGCAAATAACAAGAAGTGTGAGTCTGAAAAATAGTCTTTGGTGTATTTGGGGTATTTGATAGGTAGAGGAGAGATGAAGATAAATCTTTTCAAGATGGAGGTCATCATGAAGTGGCTAGTGCCTACTAATGTTTCTGAGGTTAGGATTTTTGTTGGAGCATCACATTAACTGAGGAATTTCGTAGCCTTGTTTTAGGCAATAGTAGAACCACTCCATGCCATAACAATGAGTGGAAAGAATTTTGAGTGGCGAAAGGGTTATTAAAGGGTTTTTGACGAGTTAAAAGAAGAAGATCAGTCAAGCACCAGTTTTGGCATTATCGAGCTTGCAACAACCCATCGAAGAGAGACAAATGCAATTGAGTATGCTATGGGAGTAGTATTGATGTAGGGAGGAAGTTTTGTATGCTAACATTCTAAAGTATTTCATAGGGTAGTTCTTAACTACCCTACCTACTACAAGGAACTCTATTTCATGGTGCAAGATATGAAGAAGTGGAAACACTATCTAATGGCAAAGGAGATAGTTATCCACACAGATCACCAACCAGTACAGTCCCTGCAAGCCCAAAACGAGTTATAATAGACTAGGCATTACAAGTGGACGGGGTTTCTACAATAAGTTTATTTAGTGATAGAGTATAAGGATGGAAACACAAACAAGTTGGATAACATTATTTCAAGGCCACCTACATCAAATATCACAACATTGGAAACTCTAATGCACATGGGTCCATTCACCCATGATGCATACACAAAGATATTTAGAGGATGAGGACTTCAAGGAGGGTTTTAGTAGTTGTAGAGATAGATTCATGTGCCGGATGATGATAAAATTATTGATTACCATCTCTAGGAAGAGTTACTCTACATGTTGAATAGAGAGGCTCACACTTGCAAGGCACTTTTGTGTAGGGAAAACAATGAACAACTTGCAGATGTATGTTTATTGGCTCAAGATGTAAGAGAAGGTAGCTAGGTTCATAGGAGGATGCATGATTTGTTGTACCAACAAGCATAGTAATAGGAAACATGGTCTACATCATCCCTTACATGTACCCACTCATCCTTGGGAAAGCATTTCCATTTACTTTTTGGGAGGCTGAAGGGACATGACTACTTACTCATGGTATTTGATAGGTTCAACAAGATGTGTGTTATGATTCCCTGCAAAAATACCCTCAATGGGAAAGAAGAAACAAACTTGTTCTTTGGACAAGCATGGGTGCAATTTGAGATATCGAGGAGCATCGTTTCAGACAAGGACAAAAGACTTCTCAGTGAATTTTGGAATACATTGTGGGAGAATATGGATAGAAAGTTAAATCGGTATACAACATTCCATCCAAAAATAGGTGAGAAACAAAAGTAGCCAACAAGTCTTTGGTGAAAATTTTGAGGGGTTACAGTGAAAATCATCCAAAGACCTCAAATGAAAATATGCTCTACATACATCACACTTATAGCATATCATTCCGTACTTGTATTGGTAAGTCCCTTTGGATAATTTCCACCTTCACCTTTGGATATTTCATATGGGTCACAAGGAGGAGTGAGGGAGGATCTTACACAGGATGTCGTAAGGAAAAAAATATTTGCAGAAAATATTGGGAACATCCATATACATGTATATGAGATATTGCAGAAATCATAGGAAAAATATAAGTCGAGGCATGATCAACATAGAGCAAACAAGTCATTTAAGGTGGGAGACAAAGTATGGTTACAATTGAACAAGGAGAGGCTACAGGACCCCAGTAAGAAAATATAGGCTCTGTAGTATGGTCCCTTTGAGATACTAGAAAAGGTGGGAGATAATTTTTATAGACTCATTATACTCCCATACATACACATTTACTCATTTGTGAATGCAGAGAATCTAAAAATCTGTCAACCTTCCATGCTTGATCAAAAAGACAAATAGATTCTACCTTATGTAGAGGATTTGGCACAAGATGCTTAGGTAGAGTTGATAGAAGATACAATTTTTCAGAAAAGGTCAAAAAACACAAGAGTTGAAAGGAAATATACCAGCCAAGGCTAAATGGTACACCTAAGAGAAGATGGAGGAAAAATTTCCTCACTGCATTAAGTAGAAGGTTTTGGGGACAAAAATATTCCCAAAATGGGGAGATGTGATCCATATTGGATCATTATATTTTTTTCATCCATCTCAATGCTTTAAGCAATAAGCTCATAGGACCATTTTACTAGAAGGACCCAATTTAGAAAATTGGGGTCTAAAACCTTTTGGGAGCAGTTTGAGGAATTAAACAATGTTTTTTGGGGCGATACATTTTTTTTCTTTGTCTCAAAACCATTTTCCCCTATTTTACATGCATATACCATTCCAATGAGATAAGG
This sequence comes from Pinus taeda, assembly GCA_000404065.3. Taxonomy (NCBI): domain Eukaryota; kingdom Viridiplantae; phylum Streptophyta; class Pinopsida; order Pinales; family Pinaceae; genus Pinus; species Pinus taeda. The sequence continues at coordinate 21,003 of APFE030505875.1, forward strand.
ATCACCTCAATCAAAGTCTATGAAAAAGCTATGCTACTTGGAAGTTGACCTTCCTATTTTGACCAACATAATTCGAGAGGATCCCATGTAAGCCCCCATTATACATGGAAAAGGGGATATACATGTGATCATGTTGAAGAATAATCTAGAATATTAAATATTGTAACTCTAGTTAAGAGTTGAAGGAGTAAAACCTAACCACTAGTAGGTTATTAGGTCGTGTTATAATGAGGCCACTAGGAGGAAAAGGGGCACTGTTCTTTTCTAGTGCATTTTGCTTCATAGACAATAAGAGTACCTAAGAGGGATAGGCAGAGAGCACATAGAGACGATTTGTGCCTTGTAGTATGCCATGGGCTGTACGCCTTACTTCTTTGTACTTGCAACCATTTTCTATTCAAAGAAAGAGAGCATAATAACCTCACCTTCTAGCTGGGTTTTCTCCCGAAAGGGTTTCCCAAGATATCTCTTGTGCCAATTTTAGTTTGTGGGTTTTTATTTCTCTTATCTATTTTATACATAATTACGATTTTCATGCATATGCAATAAACAAAAAAATTATAGATCTAGAAATCTAAAGATAAATAAACACTTATAGTGTAGATTATAGATTTTAAAGTATACTTTTATCACATCTACTATGATGAATTGTCGAGTGGAATATCCACGACAATTTATGGATCGCTTATTTGAGAATCCTTGCAGACATGGTTATTTTTATAGTATGTCTTAAATAACTTTTAATGGGGTGTGAAAATATTTTGGACTGTGATGGTGATTTTAGGGATACTAGATTTTTGACAGGTTATTGATATGTCTTCTTATTCTAGAGTGAGGTTAGAGCTTGATAGGAAGTAATGATGAGATTATTCTTGTTTATTTCACTGATAGCCATTATCTTTTTAGAGCCCACAGTGAAGAGGAGAGGGAGTTTTTTGGTTTGATGGTGTAAATCATGAAGCTTTATTGTATTTTCCTTGCACATTCACCAGTTGGAGATTGATTTGCATATTACTTGGTTGATTGAATGGAGAGAGACACACCTTTGTTAATTATTTCTTGTATGTTAAAGTGTGTATAAATATTTTTGGAAGTATTATTTTTTCATAGTGGGTATGATGTTGTATTATTTTTAAGTATCTTTTAAACTTTTTGAATGCACTAGAGTCATTGGTTGCAAATTCAATGGGAGTTTATTAATGTTATAGAAAATTATTTTATTGTAAAGAAGGAATGTTAGACATTGGGATTGATCCAAAAGTGTTTTCACCTCATTAGGAGAATATTAAGTCTCCTATCCCTTTGGTGATGCTTCATAGACATATGAATGACCTAGTTTGGGTGGATTGATAATATAGTGCACTTACCTAAGAGGTTATTGACTGACCAAAGGGTGTAGATAATGGGGTAGTTGGTTTCTCAATTAAGGGAGACACCTACCCAGGAGGAGAAACACTAGATACTTGTAGGAGGGTACTTATATACTAGATATTGGGACCATGTGATACATATTTGGAGGTTGAACACTTGAGGAAGCGTGGTTTGAGGAGAATACTTCATGGAAGTTGGTGATAAACCTAGAAATATATGTTGTGGAAAAACATTAGATCTTAGCAACCATCTTGAGACATAAGATAAAGATTGAGTGCATAAAAGGACATGTGGCACATAGTCATAGAGGGAGTATGTTACATGACAACACTTTGATAATAGAGCAAAGGGGAAGAGGCAATGTTGGAATAACAATTTGTTGAAGAGTGCACCGTATTAGAGGAGGGGAATTGAGCTTAAGGAGGATCATTCTTGGAGATAATTGATCCATAGGAGTTCGATAAACCCTCATTTCATCCTTGCACATCCTTGTATTATAGAGTTCTCCACATGGAATTACCTTATTAGTTACTTGTATGGATTTATGACCTTGTTTTATGTTACCCTCCCTTACCTACTCTAGATATAAAGGGAGGTGAGAGATATTATAATCATCATCCTTGATTGTACTCTATTGTATCTTTGTATTATTTTAAATATGTTTTTTTAGGGAGCACGTGTTATCCTTCATGAGGAAACCCTAGGATAAGAGAAGAGAAGGGAAGTCTTGTAGGTGGAAAGATGTGAATACGAGAGAGAGAGAGAGAGAGAGAGAGATATGTACTCTATTGTATCTTTGTATTATTTTAAATATGTTTTTTTAGGGAGCACGTGTTATCCTTCATGAGGAAACCCTAGGATAAGAGAAGAGAAGGGAAGTCTTGTAGGTGGAAAGATGTGTGAGAGAGAGAGAGAGATGTACTCTATTGTATCTTTGTATTATTTTAAATATGTTTTTTTAGGGAGCACGTGTTATCCTTCATGAGGAAACCCTAGGATAAGAGAAGAGAAGGGAAGAGAGAGAGAGAGAGAGAGTTTTTTTAGGGAGCACGTGTTATCCTTCATGAGGAAACCCTAGGATAAGAGAAGAGAAGGGAAGAGAGAGAGAGAGAGAGAGTTTTTTTAGGGAGCACGTGTTATCCTTCATGAGGAAACCCTAGGATAAGAGAAGAGAAGGGAAGAGAGAGAGAGAGAGAGAGAGAATAATTCCTGAATGTTCTTAGAGAGATTTATTTGGTGATATGTTAGGGTTTTCTTTGTGATATGTTAGGTTTTGAGCATATTTAACACCATGATTATTGGTGATAAGTAAGGGCTTATTTAACTTCAAAGCACTCATATTTATTAAAATTTTCAACTTTTCATCTTTATTCTTATTGAAATTATCCTCCAACCATTTATGTCCTTCTAACATTGCTTAAGTTGTCTATCCATTGATTCCAACATACTTGTAGTAAAGTGGGTCTCCATGTTTGCCAGGGAAGTATGAGTATGTTTATAAGTATTCTCCTTTATGGGTGAGCTCACTAGGAAAAGTGATTTGGTCTTAAAGAAGGGAGTGTTATATGTTATAGATCTCTGATATATATGCAAGGTCCAACAATAGTACTCGACCCTGTCGAAAATACAAGAGGGGGGGGGGGGGGGGCTAATCAATCTCCTTTAAATTAGTATTATTATTAATCTTTCAAAGCATTAGTTAATCTTCAATTATTATCAGTGTTTGTACAATGATAGCAGTAAACAAAAGGAATACAAATGCACACAGCTTTTAAGGTGGAAACCCCCTCCAAGACAAAAACCATCTGAACACTTTTCTAATACTTATTTAATCTTCAAATCCAATTGAAAAGAAAGCTCCAACTTCCTAGACTCTAGAAAAGCATTATTCTCCAGCTCCCACTGGATGGACGCTCCAACGCCCGAGATTCTTCAATAGTCAAATGAACGGATACCCCAACACCCAATGAGCTATAATTCACCCTAGCACCATCCTAACACCTTGAAGTTTTCACAGGCTTGAACCTGTTGGTGACTTCATGCACTAGCCTAGCACCACCATACCACCCTATAGAAGAATAAAAGAAGAATGGACTCATGTACCAGGGAAAATGTTCCACTTTACAATGATATATAATGATGTACAAGAAGAAGACACACTAGACCATAACCCCAACTATAACACAACCACCTAATGATGATCCTAGACCTCCCGACAATGCCTCTTCAACTCTTAGCAGATAGACACTTATACAACAATTACAATGATTCTTTTACAATGACTCTGTACAATGACACTTCTACAATGATTGTATGCAGTGTTTCCCACTTGAAGACTTCATGTGGTGAACTTCTTGCTGTTGTTCTGCACCATGATTTCTGCTATTGTCATGCTACCCTTTATCACTATTCAAAACATTAGATTATGCATTGAGTCTTCTCTTGATGAATATATAATACCTGCAAAAATTCTTCAAGGAATTACCCATGACATGATAATAGCAAAACTTACCTCATCCTGCAGAGCATATGTCAATGCAAAATGAAAACAAAAAATTAGAATACAAAGAACCTAATTAAATTAAGAGATGAACATGCATATACAGAAGATACTTACCTAGAGCTTACCTCTGTTGCATCATTTTGCTGCACCTTTCTCTTTGCTGCCCTAGAAAGTTTGGTCCTTTGCACCCCTTGACAAAACTTGACCTAGTTTTTTTCTTGCCTCCTAGGAGTACAATATTGAATATGATTTATCTCCGTGATTTCAGATCCCCAATATGTGATCTTCGGTCCTGTAGTATCCCTCTAAGTCTTCTTTCCAATTCCATAGGTCTGACCCGATTTGGATTCTTCAAGGCAAAGTTATGCCCATTCTCTCACAATGACCTAATTATGGACTAGTTCAGTAGAGTGAACTTGTACGATGTGCCACATGTCATGGTTTCCTCCTTTGGCTCTAAAATTGATACATAGAAAACTACATTCCATGCACTATTCGCCACTTTTTATAGAATTCCAATCCGCTTCTTAAAGAGAGTTATGGCGATTTTCCCAAGGTCACCTCTTTGCGATGAAATTCGAGATCCTGCAAAAACCCTAATTTCCACAGATCATATCTCCAAAAATATAGCGAACCAAGATCTGAAATTTGGTCAAGACATTCATCAAGATTTCAGATCAAATAGGTTTTAATTTCAGCATCTAAGACTTCGAAGAAATAAAGTTATAGTGAAAATTCCACCATCACTACTTTTGGAGGATATGTGAGATTTCTTTTTATAGAGTTGAGAGGGGCTTCTATAGAGAATGTTGGAGGCATTTTAGGAGCTTAAAAAATGATTAATTATTGACAGTATTCAATGACCAAAATAAATGGTAAAGGCCATGCCACAACCCCATGGGGCTTCAGCCCACTAATTGGGGTTACTAACTTCAATCTTGAATAACTTACAAACCGTGAGGAATTACAAGGAGAGCTATATATCAATAGAAAGATATTTTTGAGTAGAGTATTATAATGGTTATGAGACAAGAAACCATGAATTATAATGCCCAATGTGCCATGGAATTTCATGGTCATCCTTGGTGTTGCTTGGGTTGACATCAATGACAACCTTAGATCATCTTTATATCAACAATCTCCCCCTTTGGGATTGATGGCAACACAAGTACTCCCCTTGCGATCAAGGCACCTCTTCCTACTACCTTCTCTCCCACTTTAACATCAATGACAAAGGGTAACTCCTCCTGGCACACAACCATCTTGCGGACTTGTACACACTTCCACTCCCCCTTCATTTTTTGAATAAGGAAAATCTAATGAGAACTTGGGAGAATCCAAATATTTTGGCGAAGATATTCAAATGCTTCACGATGTAAAGGTTTAGTGAAGATATCATCGATTTGTTGTTTTGTACCAACATATTCAAGTTTTATATTCTTTTCAACAACTTGTTCTCTAACAAAATGATATTTGACGGAATGTGTTTTGTTTTTTAATGCATGACAGGATTCTTGGAGATGCTGATGACAATAGCATTATCATAGGACATGGGAATAGGCTCACTAAATTTCATTTGAAGATCTTGAAAAGTTTGTTTCATCCAAAGGACTTGAGTACAACAAGCTGCTGCTGCAATGTATTATGCTTCCACTCTAGATAATGAGATTGAGGTTTGCTTTTTGCTCAACCATGATACGAGACAACCACCTAGATAGAATGCTGCTCCACTAGTACTCTTACGACATCAACACTTCCTACCCAATCTGCATCTGTAAAGGCCTGAATAATGATATTGTTGCCCTTGGGATACCATAAGCCATATTCTATTGTGCCCTTTAGATATCGAAGAATTCTTTTGACAACAATAATATGTGATTATTTTGGTGCTACTTGGAATATTGCTACTTGTCCAACTGCTTGCATAACATCTGGTCGGGAGACTATTACATATAGAAGATTGCTAATCATATATCTGTACAACCTCTAATCCACATCCTTGTATGAGTCGTCTATGCTCAATTTCCAACCTGTTACCATCAGAGTAAGGAAGGGTTTGCAATATTCCATTTTGATTTTCTTGAGCATTTCCTTGATGTACTTGGCTTGACATATAAATATTCCTTTCTCTTGCTGAGATATTTGAAGCCCTAAGAAGTATATCAAGTCACCAAGTAAAGACATATCGAACTCACTTTGCATCTTTGTAGCAAAGTTCTTACTTAGTCAATCATCATTGCTATCAAAGATTATATCATCCACACATACCTCAATGATTGTTAAATTATATTTATCTATTTGTACGTAAAGATTGTTATCAATAGTACCTTTCTTGAACCCTTGTTAACGTAGATATCCATCAAGACGAGCATACCATGCTTTGGGAGCCCGCTTGAGACCATACAGAGCCTTCTTTAACCTGCAAACATAGTCTTCTTTTTCTGATCGTAGAAAACCTTCAGGTTGTTCGATGTTAACTTCTTCTTCTAATTCGCCATTCAAAAATGCTGAATTAATATTCATTTGGTAGACCTTTAGTTTTCTTGAACATGCATAGGTGAGAAACATTCAGATGGCTTCCATTCTGGCAACTGGTGAAAATGTTTTGTCGAAATCAATTCCTTCCACTTGTGCATAGCCTTTGTAAACCAATCTTGCTTTATTTCTGGTAACTTGTCCATCTTCATTCAATTTGTTCTTGAACACCCATTTAGTCCCAATGACATTTTTATCTTTTGGTCGTGGAACTAATTCCCAGGTGTTATTCTTCTCGATTTGATCCAATTCTTCATTCATAGATGCTACACAATGTTTATTCTGGCTGGCTTCATCAAAACTACTAGGCTCAAAGGTTACTAGAAAAGAATTGTGAGCTTGTTGTGATGAACGAAGTTGTCGACCTTTTCTTGTTCCAATTCCTTCATTTATGTCACAAATGATTTGATTTGATGGATGGTTCTTTTGAGTCCATTCTTTTGTTCTCTTTGGAGGAGCTTATTGTTGTTGTTATTATATATCTTGTTGATCATTATTTACTTCTTCCTGGTTGATAGTTTCTTCTTATTCTAGAATTTTCTCTGTACCTTTTTCAGTCTCTGTCTCAAGTTTCAAAGATTCTAGATCCTCATCATTATTTGCTAGAACACCATCTTCGTCAAATGTAACATTTATGCTCTCCACTATCTATTTTCGTCTTAGATTATAGAATTTATAGGCCTTTCTTTTACGTGAGTAACCAACAATGATACCTTCTTCAACACATGATTCAACTTACCCAATTTTTGATCTTCTCTTTTCATATAACATTTGCTTCCGAAGATTCTGAAATATTTTACATTAGCCGGTTTTCCTTTCCATAATTCATATGGGGTCTTGTTGCAATTATTTCTGAGAAGACTTCTGTTGATAATGAAGACTTTTGTATCAATTGCTTGAACCCAGAATTTTTCATCCAATTTTGAGTCCTTCAACATTGTTCTACCCATTTCCTGTATGGTTTTGTTCTTTCTTTCAACAACTCCATTTTGTCGAGGTGTTCCTGCTGTCGAAAATTGTCTTTTTATTCCATTTTCGTCACAGTATTGTTGAAATAATTTGGAAGTGAATTCTCTGCCATTATCTGATCTTAGACACTTTATTTTCAAATCAGTCTCATTTTCGAACAACTCCTTGTAGATCTTAAAGCACTCAAGTAATTCATATTTTTTCTTTAGGAAACTGATGACTGTCATCTTGGTATAGTCATCTATCATTAATATGAAATATAATTCTCCATCTAATCCTTTTTTTCTCATAGGACCACATAGATCAGTATGTATCAATTCAATTGGATGTTATGCAAAGTGTTCTTTTGTTTTAAATCCAAATTTTGTCTACTTGCCGTGTCGATAGGCCTCACATAGTGTGTTGGAAGGTTATGAGATTTTCGACATTTCTTGTACTACTTCCTTTTTGCTTATCCTGAAAATATTGTCAAAGTTTATGTGACCAATTCGCTTGTGCCATAACCAAATTTCATATTCTTTAGCTAGTAGACATACTTTAATTGCTTCATCCATAACATATATGTCGTTTGGAGCTCGACTTGCTGTAGCCATAATTTTACCATACTTGCCTCTCCTAATTTCACATTTTGTGGAGTTGAATAGCATTGTGTGTCCTTGATCACACATTTTTCCAACACTGAGCAGGTTGTGATTCATGTTTTCAACCAATAGAACATTCTTGGCTAGAGAATATTTGCTTCCTAGACTGACGGTACCTGATCCTATAACATTTGAAGATCCATCATTTCCAAAGGACACGGTTCCATCCTTCTTCTCTTTCAGAGATACAAATTTCTTTCTATCTCCAGTCATATGCATTGAGAAATCACTATCAACATACCACACATCTTTGTTGTTTTGAGCCTTGAGAGCGAGAGCACAATTATCAGTCTTCTTCTTCTTCCATGTTCGTTTGTTTTGTGGCTTTGAAGATTCTTCTAGAGGATTTTCAAGTATGCAATCTCTGGCTATGTGTCCAAAGTTTCGACATTTGTAACATTCAATATTATTTCTTAAATGTTCAAATCTATTGATGTTTCGTTGAGCCCTGGGAGGACCATATTTGATAGATCTCCTAGAATTGTATTGGTTCCTAGGGTACGAGTGAAATTCTACAACTTTATGAACAAATTTTCCACATGAATAACAATAACCATGAAAAATATGTTGGTACTTGGATGGAAATCTTTGTCAGGGAATTGTCTTCCAAGGTTGTTCTTGCGAATATTGTCTAATGAAGTCTACATGCCTGTCAGATCTCAAAGGTTCATTATATTTTGTTGTAGAAGGTCCTGCTTCTTTTTCTTTGTAACTGAGGCTAGTTCTATCGTTGTAAGATCATTGATTGTTATGAGTTATTCCAACGCCCTTGAGCTGTTGGCATAGTTTTGGACAATGTTTCCCTTCTTCACTTCCTTACGTAGCAAGACTACTTTGGCTTCTAATGCTTCCCTTTCTCGGTTGCTTTTTTCCAACTTCTTTTGAAGTGACTCTTCAATACATTTGTGTTCTTCAACTTCAATTTTGAGACCTTGAACTTGTTCTTCAAGAGTATTGGAATGAATCTTCTTAGCCTTGAGCTCTTTTATAAGCTTGATTGCCTCCTTAGAAAATTCTTCTATGGTCAACCCTTCTTCTTCATTGTTTCATGCCTCTTGTTTATTGTGCTTGGCCATAAACAATACTCTCTCACTGGCTTCTTCCTCACTATCACTGTCTTGATTGGATGATGAGCTATCTTCTTTAGAGAGAAAGTTCCTTTTGAATCCTTTCTTCTTGCGTTGCTTGTTGAATTTATTAAAGCATTTCTTTCCTTTTGAGTTTCCATCACTTCTGTTCAGACATTTTGCTGCGAAATTCCCAAACTCACCACAACCGAAACATATCAATGGAAGTTTACCTTTGAATTTTCCCTTACCAATTTTTAATTTTCTCATAAAATAAGCATATTCTCCATCTGGAAAACCTTCTTCATCAACTTCCTTTTCTTCATACTTGTAGGTGTATTTCTTTGCCTTTGAAGGTTGTTTGTCCTTATTGGTTTTCTTAGATGTAGCGAACGCGGTTTCTAGATGTGAAGTACCCTTTTATTCATCAAGTCTCATTTCATATGCTATGAGAACTCCATGTAATTCCTCTTTGCTGAGTTTGGCCATATTTGTACTGTATTCTAAGACCGATACCTTTGGGTTGAATCTTCCTAGTAATGTTCTAAGAATCTTTCATATAATAGTCTTCTTGTCAACAGGCTCTCCCAATCCTTCCAGAGTGTTGGCTATTTCATCAACGTGTTGGAAGTATGCAACAATGTTGTCATCTTCTTTCATTCTGAGTTGCTCAATTTTTTCTCTATAGATATGAAGCTTTATTTCTTTGACATTTGAGTCACCTGCATATATATTCTCAAGCTTGTCCCATACATTTTTGGCATTTTTACAACACAACACCTTATTATAAGAAGATTCAATAAGTTCACTGATAATAATATTCTTTGATTTTTCATCATTTACCGAATTCTTCTTACCTTGTTCATCCGCGGTTGGTGTAAATCCATTTTGAACAGTGTCCCATACTTCGTAACCTTGCACCAAGAGCTAGACCTCCATTCTTCCTTTCTAGAGTGCATAATTATTTTCATTGAACAAAGGTACACTATTCTTGGTATGCTCGATGGTCTCCTTCCAGTTGTTAAACTACTATTGAAGGAACCAAGCTCTGATACCAATTTTTGGAAATACTGAGGGGGGGGTTGAATCAGTATTCCTTTCAATTAGTATTATTATTAATCTTTCAGAGCATTAGTTAATCTCCAATTATTATCAGTTTTTCGACAATGATAGAATTAAACGAAAGGAACACAAACGCACACAGTTTTTAATGTGGAAACACCCTCCGGTACAAAAACCATTTGAATGCTTTTCTAATAATTCTTTAATCTTAAACTCCAATTGAAAAGAAATCTCTAACTTCCTAGAATCTATAAAATCGCTCTTCTTTAGATCCCATTGGATGGACGCTCCAATGCTCAAGATTCTTCAGTAGTCAACTGAATGGATGCACCAATACCTAATGAGCTACAATTCACCCTAGCACCACCCTACAACCCTGAAGTTTTCACAGGCTTGAACATGTTGGTGACTTCATGCACAAGCCTAGCACCACCATACCACCCTATATAAGGACAAAAGAAGAGTGGACTCCCATACCAGGGAAAATGATCCACTTTACAATAATATATGATGATGTAGAAGAAGAAGACACACTAGACCATAACCCCGACTATGACACAACCACCTAATTATGATCCTATACCTCCCGACACTGCCTCTTCAAATCTTGGCAGATAGACACTTGTACAACTTTTACAATGACTCTATACAGTGATACTTTTACAATGGCTGTATGCAGTGCTGCCCACTTGAAGACTTCATGTGGTGAACTTCTTGCTGTTGTTTTGGACCTTGATTGCTGCTCTTGTCATGCTACCCTTTCTCAATATTCAGAACATTAGATTATGCATTGAGTATTCTCTTAATGAATATATAATACCTGCAAAAGGTCTTCAAGGAAATACCCATGACATGATAATAGCAAAACTTACCTCATACCGCAAAGCATATGTTAGTGCTAAATGAAAACAACAAATTAAAATACAAATAACCTAATGAAATTAAGAGATGAACATGCATATACAGAAGATAATTACCTGGATCTTACCTCTACTGCATCATTTTGCTGCACCTTTTCTCTTTGCTGCCCTAGAAAGTCTGGTCCTTTGCACCCCTTGACAACACATGATCTAGTTTTTTTCTTTCCTTCTAGGAGCACGATATTGAATCTGATGTATCTTTGTGATTTCATATCCCCAATATGTGATCTTCGGTCCTGTAGTATCCCTTTAGTCTTCTTTCTAATGCCACAGGTTTGACCCGATTTGGATTCTTCAAGACAAAGTTATTCCCAATCTCTCACAATGACCTAATTATGGACTAGTTCAGTGGAGCGAACGTGCACGCATTCCACGTGTCACTATTTCCTCCTTAGGCTCTAAAATTGATACATAGAAAAATACAGTCCATGCACTATCTGCTACTTTTTACAGAACTCCAATCCTCTTCTCAAAGAGAGACTTATGACGATTTTCCCAAGGTCACCTCTTTGAGATGAGATTCGGGAGCCTACAAAAACCCTACCTTCCACAGATCATAGCTCCTAAAATATAGAGAACCAAGATCTAAAATTCGGTCACGACGTTCATCAGGATTTTGGCTCAAATGGGTTTTAATTCTAGCATCTAAGACTTCATAGAAATAAAGTTATAGCAAAAATTCCACCATCACTACGTTTGGAGGATATATGAGATTTCTTTTTATAGAGTTGAGAGGGGCTTCTATAAAGAATGTTAGAGGCATTTTAGGAGCTTAAAAAATTATTAATTATTGACTATTCAATGACAAAAATCAATGATAAATTTCATGCCACAACCCCATGGGGTTTTAGCCCACTAATTGGGGTTACTAATTTCAATATTGAATAACTTACAAACCGTGAGGAAGTACAAGGAGAGCTATATACCGATAGAAAGATATTTTTGAGTAGAGTATTCCTATAATGGTTATGAGACGAGAAACCATGAATGATGATGCCCAATTTGCCATGGAATTTCGGGGTCCTGCTTGGTGCTTCTTGGGTTGACATCAATGACAAGCTCATAACATATTTAGATCAACAAATCCAATATCTCAAGGCACTAACTAAGGAGGCTCAACTGTTCCCTTAGCCATATTACTTGACTATAGAGGTACCCAATATCTCTCCAAATCATGTTATTAATGTATGATGGAAACAAGATAATAAATTAGCATATCTAAAGGTAATTTGAGGTATATCTATGGGAATTATTATATACCCAAAGATATGTGGAAGTGATATTCCATATACATGTACTGTCTAATGCAATACTACTCAAAGTGGTACTAATATATTACAAGGGTTTCTAGCAATGTGATTCCACTTGTATTTCCTATTTGTATTCTCACCCTCCCATAGCTTTATGCATTGAATGACATGTCATTGTGTTATGTAAAGGTGCCAAAATATGTCTCTAAAAAATGAGCTTACAAACCCAAGAGAAAACTCTTAAAGTCACCAGAAAATAACTTGTGCAAGATACACTTTGATGCCAAAAATGTAAAATAATCATAATGTTTGTTATACTTCTAAAATTGGCTATTATGACTCCAATTATGTAATTTCATAGTTTTTCTAGATATATTGGCATTGGTTTGACTAAAATCTATGATTTCTATCAACAAATATCCAATTTGTGAAATCAATAGCTTTCCTAGAAAAAAATGTCAATTTTAAATTGTAGATAACTTCACTTCTTGGACTACGTCTTGGATGATTTTCTTTTCAAAATTGGGTATTTTTCGAGATGAATTCAGTTCTTAGATTGAATTCTTCAAATTCTACATAGAAAGTCTAAAAAATTGGCTTGAATTCTATCATACCCTTTTTTCTATAAAAAATCAATAAAAAGGAAAAATTCACCTACTTCATGCCCAAGAAAGAGCTTTGATACTACTTGTAGTATAATTCACATAAAATATGGTGCAAACCTAAGAACACAAGATAAAGAGAGATAAACACTAAGAATATCTTTTTTTGTAATTAAAAAAAAAGAGATTTGTGTTTACTTTCCTTTTTAAGGGAGAAATCTTCAAGAGTATTACTCCAAATACAATAACAATTCTTCATAGACCATTACATAACTTTCTATTGTAACTAGGTTCAGACATGAGATTTCTCCCTTTAATTTTTACTATAAATTACTTTAAATAATATATATATATATATATATATATATATATATATATATATATATATATATATATTATACAAGTTTTTCTGCAATGATTTTTTCATAATTTTAATTAATATAAAATAACACGAGTTTGAATTATTTTATTAATTAATTAGTAATCCACGCTCTATCGCATAGGTAGTTACCCTGAAAAAGTAACAATTGAAATCAAACTGATTGGACCTAACAATCAATATTATTTAATATGATTTTTATGATTTATATTATGCTTGAACATGCACACACATTAATGCCCTTATTGCCACTCGATACATCTGACAACTCAAAATTGATGAGATCAACGGTCATATATCACGTTGTGCATGAAACCAAATGAAAGTTAGGCTGTTAAAGCTACTTGATGCATCTAATGATCAACATAATTTTCATCAAATGGATGATATTAAAATGGTTGTCATTTGCATTAATTTCACACCAAACCCAATAACATCAAGTAAATGTGGCATACTATTAAGATTAACTCATATTGTACATCAAAATTTAAATTTATTAGGAAAACAATACTTGATTTTTCGCATTCTAATCTTCATATTGGATTGTTACAATTAGAAGGTCCATGTTTTCATTCCCGCTTGAGCTCAAAGTGAACGTAAATACCCACCATATCAACTCCTAAGAAGTAGGGAATCTCTCCAAGCCCCACAATAGTAAATTAATAATAATTAGTGAAATTTATAGGTCTAGAATGGCCCACGAACACTACAATGAGCTTTTCATCAACACTTTAGTCCAAATTCATGACTCCCATGTACAAAACATTGACATATATGGTTTTAGAACCCAAGTAGAGTTGAATGGTTAATCAAATATTTCAGAAAATTATTTGTTAAATATTGACTTGCTCAGAGCTACATTTTCACATGTCCATTTTGACCCTGACATGATTTTTTTCTAGCCAAGAATTATGACTCGTCCACTCGAAATATTGTCATCCTATAGATGGGCGTACCTTCATACAGGTGTTAGAAGAAGTTATTAAAAAAATGTTGAGATTACCCATGAGTGGAAGGAATTTTAGTGACAAAGAACTGCATGAGGAATTTACAATTTAGGCAGAAGAAGAGAAATTGAGCTTTCTATAGAGTTTAGTTGAAAAGCCTAGTTAAATGTTGATAATTGAATTACAAGTGGCTAGAAAGTTACTAAAACAATATGTTCAAGTTATGGTTTCTTTGCTAGCTTTTATTTTAGAATATGCTAATGAATTGGTTGTGGATGAAGCTATCTTTATGTGTTTAAGGAAATCATGACAAATCCTACGGAAATTAAAATTAACTTCCCAGATTATCTAGCTTAGAGCTTGTGCTTGCACCTCAGTATTTTTCAAGCTTTAGATTTGTTTAGACATGCTACATACCTCATACATCTACTCCTATTTTATTACTCAAAATATTTTATAAGTTAAGGAATATTGTCATAGATTATAAATATGCAACAAAGAGAGAAATAAATTAACAATTGGACTGAAGTGTTATACCTAGGAAAAATATAAGGATGTTATCTCCAATATGCAATTCTTTTCTTGTTTCACCTTTAGGCAAAATTTCTTAACAGGACCCCTAAAAGAATGCCAAATGATTTTAGAGAGTTTTTACAGTTAACTAAGGAAACCAAGATAGGGGACTTGTATCTTTTTGAGAATTATACTGTCATAAGAATTTGTAGTTTTGAAGGTCAACCTTACTGTCTACCAAAATTTATTACTCCATAACTTTTTGCTTTAGAAGTAGTTAGAAACGTGTTATCTATTGATGAAGTTCATTTTATTTCTAATAATAAAAATACAATGATTCCAATTCCTTTTGATATTTTATCTCTGATGATTAAAATAGATCTACTTCGGAAATTATTGAAAAGGATTTAATTTCTTATGGTTTTGATCCGAGAGGATCCTAAAAAGGCCTAAAAGTAAAAGTCTCCAAAATTTGATGGAAATAACATCATGTTGAAGAGATCAATGAGATGATTCCAACACAATTTGAATCGCATCAAACTGAATCCATATGAAGAAGTTATCGTAGTTTGAAGTTTTGTGACAATGCGCAAAAAAAGTTGAAGTCAAAGTGACATGGCACTTCCAGGAATTGACAAGTGACATGCCCTAGAGCTGAAACATGGTGCAATGTGAATTTGACACTTGGTAGGTTAAAGGTTCAACACATGGCTCTATTTTATTGGTGGAATTTTCTAACAGGTTGGCATCGACAAGATTCGATTCCCTAACCTCTAGGTGGACAACATAGCCACTCTACCTATGAGCTATGGATATGGTTGTTAATACATCACCCTAATACTATATTTAATATTTTTTTTATTGTTATGGAAAAAATGGTGGGTGGAACCGCCAAATATGGTGGCTTCACCAAAGATAGTACACACTCCATATTAATTAGAACAGGCTGGCAAGCATATCCAACAACCTCGAGCACATGGATTGATATGGTTCGATGGATATAACAATGTTTACATGGTTTGTTATATAGTTATGTTGGTTATGGGAGTATATCATATATAACATATGGTATAACCATTCAACGTTGGAATTAAAATAATATACCATATTTATAATATGGTTAATGCCATACGGGTATAAGAACTTATACTAGCAATTTCCCCAAAATGTGCAAAGAGAGGCCGATATGATTCTTAAATTGAAAAAAATGTACTTTTGTTTCCATAATCAAGCAAATAATAAGTGAACTTTGGTTTGGAAGATTGAATTTTGGATGATGCAATTGTCTTTGAGCTTCACATTGAAGACAACAACGCATTTCCTGCAGGTTTTCATAGTACATCATAGATCACTTTACTCAAAACGATAATGAAAAATAACACATAAAATATTCTATCCATGAGATTGGTAATGAAAAATAACACATAAAAGATTCTATCCATGAGTTTTACAATCCCCTAGACATCTAAACAAGTTTTTCCAACCTAAATTTACTTATCTTGTTTTTCTCTTTTTGTTGTTCTCTATGTTAAATGTAATGAATTTGACAAAAAGACAACTAGTCTCTATGTTAAATGTAATGAATTTTTCAAAAATTACATTTCTAACCCTACACTCAGGTAATGTGCTTCATCTTATCGTTGACCAGTAACCATGTCAACACTACACTCACGCGGTGTTCTTCATCTTATGGCTGACGAGTGACCACGTCAGCACAGTAGATGGGCTTACACCAAATTTTATTTTAATACTCTACATCAAAGATTTTATTCAATTACCATTTATTTTGATTTATAAATTATTTTATTCATTGCATTTATATTAATGAAATAATACTATTTTTTATATTTCCATAATTTATTTATTAATTTAAAAAATTTATTAAATATAAATTTCAAAGTAACATTTGAAAAGAGGAAAGAGGATTCTAGTGAATAAAGTGTCAGTTGACCATCGAAGTGAGAACGACATTGGCATCACTTGTAAGTTTGTAAGAATTGAAATTTTAGGATCAAAATTTTTAAAATTGGCATTTGAAGTGGGCAACAAGTGGAATTTGACAATGAAGCAATTATTTTGTCTTTCAAAAATTACATTTCTGACCATACACTTACACGGTGTGCTTCACCTTATGGCTGAAAATTATCCGGTTTTGAATGGAATAAAAAGCTAAAAATAAAGCACGCGTGTCTCCGAAACACTAGTTGGTTATGCTTTGGATTAAAACCAAGAGAGAGTATAAGCTGGGTAAAATAATTAAATATGAAATTAAAAACTTTCCAGAAATTTCAAGAAACAACCAGGAACTCAAAGACAGTCAATGTCTTTCTGCCCCCTAACTTTCCGTATTTAGTCGCCCTGTGCATCATCGTCGGCAAAGTGATTCATCAACTTCTTTCTTAATTTATCGTCAATTTTCTCAATTTTCTCAATGGATTTTAACATACTTTAAGCCAATTTGCAGCCATGGAACTCGCTCGTAGACTAAGAAGTTATGAAAATAGAGTTAGTGGAAATTTGTTAAGTCGCTATACCACTGGTGTAACCTCTTATTGTTATTAGTACAACCTCTTATTATATTGTTGTATTTATGTAGTCCCCATATTGTTATTATTGTACCCCATAGAAGCCTATTGTTGTTATTATTGTACCCTTACATTATTATTGTTATGTTGGCTCTAATTATATTATGACTCCTTAGACTTCTATATATAGAAAGGAGGTCTTGTCATTTGTATTATCCAAGAATTATTCGTTTGTATAATGGGAAGAAAGTTTCCCCCTCTAAAAGATTGAATTCTAAGGCT